>RJWJ010030808.1:0-19623 GCA_004363605.1 Indri indri | reverse complement strand
TGTCTCCGTAATCAAACCAATATAAAAATAATACACTAACCTTCTGGAATTTTCAGAAAATATTCTCAAGTATAGGAAGTATAAGGAAGACAACAGCAGCCATGAAAATCTCCCTATCCAGAGAAAGCTATGTTAATAATTGAAATTTATTTATATCCAGGCTTTTTTCACTCATGCATTTGACATCGTAACAAATTTTCATTCAGTATACTGCTGTATTACTCAGAATTATGCCTTATGCATTTTATTATCATGAAAAAAATTGAGTATACATAATCTTAAAGGATAAAATTATTTGTTTATATCCTTTGCCAAAATTTACCATTCTGTTGATATTGCACATTTAGTTTGCATTTAATATTTGCTGTTAGAAATAGTGCTGATATATATGTTTCATTCTGAGAGATCTTTTCCGAAAATATTTTTGAATTTGTAGTAGAAAATTATAGCAATGAAGGAAAGAAACTCAATTTTGTTGAGCTTGTACTATATGTCAAGAATTATTCTAGATTTTTTATGACAGTTACAGGGCTCCCAACTCATACCCAATTTGTGTCTGCCACTGAAATTCAGAAGTATGTGCCTATTAGTCTTCTGACAGTCAAGACTTACCTGTTAGCCAATTTGCAAGAAGGCCCAAAGAAGTTATGAGAACTCACTCTTAGGAACCACTGGAGAACATAAATGATTCTGAATAAAGCTTGGTGTTCATTGGTCAAATTTGTATCTTGGCCCAGTCCCTAGTCTATGGAAAAGGGAAAAGAGTAAATGCAAACAAAGTACTACTTATCTACAATTATGCAAGTAGATGGAAAACAGTTCTAACAGTTTGAAAATAAAATGCAAGAGAAAAAATGCCTAGCTTCTGAGCAAACTCCCAGAATGGGTTCTTAATGATTTTCAGTGCAGAAGTGTCAAGCAAGAGGTAGTGGACCCCACCAGAGGCAGAATACCCAGCAGAAGCCTCAGAGTTGCCCCGCATGAACATGTTAGGTCTATCTCAATGTTCCCTGGTCCTTGGTTCCCAGTGTCAAGAGTACTAATACCAAGTTGAGCCAATGATAGAGTGATCACAAATACAAAGCAATCCCACACAAACAGTTTATTACAGAAAAGAAAGAGCCGCGGTGTTGTGCTGTAGGTAAGAGAGACAGATTTATAGACCCTGAAATGAGGTTCTTCCTACCCAAGATGGCTGCTGTGCAGAGATCCTGGGTGAAGCCACCATCACCATGTCTGACCAGGCACCAAAATCTTCAACCGAGGACTTAGGTGTTAAGAAGGAAGGAGAATACATTAAACTCAAAGTCATGGGACAGGATAGCAGTGAGATTCACTTCTAAGTGAAAATGACAACACACCTCAAGAAACTCAAAGAAACTCAAGAAACTCAAAGACAGGAAGTTCTAACGAATTCACTCAGGTTTCTCTTTGAAGGTCAGAGAATTGCTGATAATCATACTCTAAAAGACTGGGAATGGAGGAAGAAGATGTGGTTGAAGTTTATCAGGAACAAACGGTGGGGGGGGGTCACTCAACAGTTTAGATATTCTTTTAATTTGTTTTCTTTTCCCTCAATCTTTTTTAATTTTTAAAAATAGTTCTTTTGTAATGTGGTATTCAAAATGGAATTGAAACTGGCACCCCATCTCTTAAAACATCTGGTAGTTTGAATTCCAGTGCTCATTATTCATTATCGTTTGTTTTCATTGTGCTGAGTTTTGGTGATCAAGCCTCAGTTCCCTTCACATTGCCCACTCCTTTTTTAAAAATTGCATGTGTACACAGAGAGGCCACTGTTTTCAGGACTGTGCATTTTCAGGCTTGTGGTGGTAATATCTACCAATGCAGGTGTTCATAATGACTTTCAATTGGCTCTGAAGTTCTAGCATATGATTGCATCACTCCTGGATTGTGGCTTTCAGTAGGAGTTGGAAGTTTTTCAGAGAACTGAACTGTTGGAAAATGACCTTTCTTTAACTCGAAGATACTTTTCAAATTTGAGGGTCTAGACCAAAAGAAGAGAAATATCAAGTTGGAGTCAAGATGACAGATAAGGTGAGAGTAACGACTAGCTCCAAAGATGCCTTCACTGAAGAGAAGGCATTTTAAGATCTTTAAAAAATCTTGTCAGAAGATCCCAGAAAAGGTCTAATTTTCATTAGCAACTGATAAAGTTATTCATGCAGAAGTATATATAACATAACACTGCTCTTTTTTATTTTATTTGTACTTTTTAGCCTGGGATATGGGTTTTAAATGGACATTGTACCAGCTTCATTAAAATAAGCAATATTTGTAAAAAAGAAAAGAAAAGAAAGAAACTATACAAAGTGCCACAGTTCCTTCCCCCCACACCCCCACCCTTGCCCCACAGCCAGCCTCCTTGTCCCAATGCCCTGTGGCAGGTGTGAGGAGGTCCCTACCTCAATTCCCAATCCCCACCCCCTTGGCCTCTCTCTCAAGGGCAACTTTTTCACTCAATTGCCAGAGAGTAAGAGGGACTCTAAGGAAGGGAAGGCTCAGAATTAGGAAAGGTAGGTAAGAAGAGAAAGGAAGGAAAGGAATTCCCGCCCTAGGTCAGAAATGGCAACCTTTTACTTCGATGCCGATGCCTCTTATCCTTAGACTTCAAGCAGTAAACCTCCCTTCAAGCACATAACCTCCCATTTCAGAGTGGCAAGCATGACTATGAGCATCGTTCAGTTCCCAAGAGTGTTATACCACCTCTTCAGCTTTTTAAAATACACCATCTTCTACAGTGAGTAGGCAGCCCATTGACCCAGTGTGAAGGTATGTTGAGGTCCCTTTCTAGGTTAAACTAAAATTTCTACTTAATAAAACTAGAAAATAGAATGGAAATGTCATTTTCTGTAATTCTTCCTGCTGGATCAGGGATCCCTGTTTCTTTTATCTTTAGTTTTAAATGAGCTTTCAAATTTCACACTGCTGGCACAACTGGCTATTCCCAGTAACCTTAAGTTTGTGATAATAGTGACATAGTAACTATAGCTTTAAAGCAGGCAGAGAATACAGAGAGACAGAGATTCCATTTTAACTCTGTAGTGGCAGATTGACCATTTGAGTTCTGAAGTTTTGATATATTTTCCCCATCAGAAGTTTCCCTTTTAATTATATCCAACTTGGCTATATACCAAATATCTTCATCAATTCTCTTTCACAAACCCTATCACGATTTACACAAACCATCTGTGACTTCGTTTTTGTCCCAAATTTTCCTTCTCTTAAACTTCCAGTTATCTTAGGACAAAAATTGCCCCTACACAATCCTTTCTTATCCAATAGTATTCTCCTTTCTATTTAACCTTTCTTACCAAAAATACGTTTGCATACTCATAGCCTTTCTATATCTCTTTTTCCATCTTATTAGTTACCTACTATCTTTCCTTTTCTCCCCAAATCTATACTTTGAATCAACTTCAAAACAACTTCTGAATTAGACAAGATTATCATATATATTTTTAATAAGAACATACTTTATGCCTCTTAGACAACATATCCTATTTCTTGGTACATATGTAGAATTTCTTACATATGTAGAATCCTATTTCTTGCACATATGTAGAATCGGATGCATTGACCCAAATTCCTACTTTTAGTAACTTTAAATTTTAGCAAAAACCTAAGACACAAGAAATTTTGAATTGTCTGTTATAAACATCTATCTTAGTCAAATTTCTCTTTAGCAGTTTTCTTAGATCTTAATTATTTTAAGTTATTTTCTGTTAACCAATTTTTTAGCCTCTGAAAATTAGATATTCACCTCAGTAAGGCCCTTAAATTGAAGTACATGGGCACTTTTACTGACAAACCAGAACATTTACCTGTTTTCACCAAACCAACAATACCAAAAATTAGTCCTACTTATCAAAAATCACACAGACCTAATATATATATTTTTTTACCTCCAAATTCCAGCCATAAGACAATACCACAATTTCACCAGTCTGCAAATGGTGGCTGAAATCCTGTGCCAGAAAGCTGGCAGAACCCCCCTCCCCGGAATCGGGGACTGAGGAGCCTCCAGGGTGGAGTGCAGGCCTTCTGGGGGGTGCTAAAAGGGGATCCTCTAGGATGTCTGGCAGTTTCTTGGTGCCTGGAGGTTACATAGGCTAGGCACATCCTGCTCCCATCCCTCAAGTCAGGATCCTAATAAAGGACCATGAAAGCTTTAATATATGGAACCTCCTCCCATTTCTGAACAGGATTTCTGTTAGGAACGGAGGCTTCCCTATGCCTGGCAAAGAACTAATAAGTATAAGGTAGAAAACTTCCCGTTTCCTCTAATAAAGTCAACAAGGCAAGAGTTGCCAAATTTTGCAAAGTCAAGGTTGGTGTAGCTGATAAAGCCCAAAGGCTAGAGGAAAAAGGTAGAACACAGCAAAACACATGTTGCAACATACTGAGCACAGTTTTTCCCAGTAGGAAGGCAGGGCAATTGGGAAGCACCAGAAAAGGAGTGAGCAAAGAGAAACTATGGAATACACAGGGGCTTGTAATTTACCACTCCAACAGTGGAGATAGGGAAGAGAAACAGAGGTTCTGAAAACTCAGGGGACCAAATGTGGGGAAGCCAACTGCTATAAAGACAGTGCAACAAAGCAGCCTCCAACAGACACACACACATCACTCCATCATCTTACCTTACCGGAGTTTTCAGGATATTTCCTTCCCAGGTTTCGGCACCAAACGTTAGGCCTGTCTCGATGTTCCCTGGTTCTTGGTTCTCAGTGTCAAGAGTGAGTACTGGTACCAAGTTGAGCCAATGATGGAGTGGTCACAAATACGAAGTAATCCCACATGAACAGTTTATTACAGAAAATACAGAAACTATACAAAGTGAAAATAAGTTCTAAAGAGAGGCCCGGGTCAGACTCCACAAGCTGAAAAAGACATTGAGGATTCCCAGGTGGTTTCCTTTTATTGGCCTGGTCCAGGGGGCGGGCCTACAGGAGGTGTAGACTATTACCAAATGATTATCAGGTGTTCTGTGTTTTCCTGCGGTCTCTTCCCCTGATTGGTCCTGGGTTCTCTGCCCCTAGGAACCACCCTCCTGGCCTACACCCACCACCTGAAGATTTGATCCCTACCTAACAAAGAGGGCAACATTGCTGCCCAATATTTTCTAGGCATGGCTGCCATTTTCAAAGCAAAAATGACAGCATGCACAGCAAATGAGTGGTGACTAAGAAATGCAAGGGACACCTAGCAGATATAGCAGTATAGTGCCCTTGAGTTCAACTGACACAGTGGAATTAAGAGCCAGATGTTTTTAGCACAAGGGAGAGTTCACCTGAAAACTTGTATGAGTTCTGGGAGGGTCAGGGAGATAGAACTTTGCAAGAGGCTGGGATTCTGCATTAGCAGTGGGGAGAGGGCATAAAGAAAGATATGTTACATATGAACTCATTTAAGCCTAGTGAATGCAGTATCAGCTAAACCGAGAAAGTTTAAAAAAAACTGTCTAAATTAACAAAAGGAGAGGATATACGACAGTTCCCAGGCAAAAAGAGCTGTCCTTTGAGAAACCTTCATTAAAACAGTTCCATTAGTTAAATAGCATGAATGTTATTAGAACAGGAGGAGCCACCCTTGGGTCTAATATATAGATAAATTCCTCTGGTGGACACTAAGATATATGGAGACATTCAGTGTCAAATAATAATTCCTGGGATGATACAACAATGGAAAAAGTTAGACACCTTCATTGATGGATTTTTATAGTTCCTCCAAGCTATCATAGCCCCTTTGGGTTGGCTTATTATCCATGGAGGCAGGAAATGACAGAATACACTCTCAAGGCAGCAGTCAGTCTCAACTGCTACTACACAAGTCTATTCTTAAATGTATTCATTCAGGAAAATGAGCTGTAAATGTTTCCTTCCTTGCAGCCATGGAACTAACTGGGACAAATGAGCTATATAGATTGATCAACATTTAGTTAATTTTCGCTGTCCCAGTCCATGTCAGGTCAGCCATACCCTAGATATTCTCCAGTTAAAGGCTCAAAATATCTCTTTAATTTTTAAATAAAGTATATTCTAATTCCATTTCAATTAGTACCCCCAAGGTGGCATAAGCTTGGCCAGTGAGTGGTCTTCAAACTTTCTTTGCAAAACCATGTATTCCCTAGTACATTTTTAGGTTGGCATTTAGATTATTTTCATAAGATTTATATTAATAAACCACATAATTTATCATCAATTGCACATGTATATGTAATCGAACATACAGCTAACCTTTGAACAACATGGGTTTGAACTACACAGGTCTACTTGTATACAGATTTTCTTCCACCTCTGTCACCCCTGAGACAGCAAGACTAACCTCCCCTCTTTCCCTTTCTCAGCCTATTGGATGTGAAGATGATGAGGATGAAGACCTTTATGATGATCCATTTCTACTTAATGAATAGTAATTATATTTTCTCTTCCTTATGATTTTTCTTAATAACATTTTCTTTTCTCTAGCTTACTTACTTGTAAGAATACACTATATAATACATAAAACATACAAAATATGCATTAATCAGTCGTTTATGTTATTGGTAAGGCTTCTGCTCAACAGTGGGCTCTTAGCAGTTAAGTTTTGGGGAAGACAAAAATCATATTTTTATTTATTTTTATTTATTAATTAGATTTTTGGCTGCATGAGGGTCAGTGCCCCTAACCCCCCTGTTATTCAAGGGTCAGGTGTATATCTTCATCAAAATTTGGCAGGGCTTATTTAGTTAATTCAATTTGTGAAGAATGTCTGCTACCATATAATCCCAATGGTGTGTCACACTCATCATTGTTGAGCCATTCAACCAGACCAGACTTTCTATAGGAAACACAATCTGTGAGGCTGTGTTTTTTTTTCCAATTTAAATAAATGGGTTAATGCAATTCTATATGACAATCATCTAGTATCTTAAACATAAATCTAAGGAATAGATAGATAGAAGAGAGAAAACTAGGCATAATCTTGCCATAAGTATGTTCCTTGTATAAAACAATTTACTATTGCTTATGGAATCTCTCAGTGCTTTGCATTTAGAGACTCTCACTCAGGAGCACCGCACTGCGTTCTTGAATAGCACTTTTTTGGCATTCAGTATTTTACACGCGAAGTCAATGCACTGTGAATGCAAGATTTGGGATGTGTGAGAGGATGACTGCCTTTTGTAAAATGAGAGAAGAGGTGAGAAAAGCAGCAGCAGAGTGCCAATGACATTCTCTTGAAGACACATTTTAGGAAAGTGTACACATGGAAGCTGAGGGTCTGGGAAAGGCTTTTCTAAAAACCATCTGCTTAGAAATTCTCCATATTCTTTAGTGGTGAGTGTGCCCCAGTTTGAAGAGTACTGAGCTAAATCATGTATTGATCTTCATCTACTTTTCATGAATCCCAGTAGTTTTGCACCGAATTTTATGATTGTATTTGGACAAAATTGAAAAGGTGTTCTCATAACTCAGATACCTGATCTCTAACACTGTTCTTGACTGGCTTCACTTTTATGGATGCAAAAATACAAATCCTCCTTATCTTGAATTTTTCTTCCAATGTCTTCCAGGCTTACTGAGTTGATATATTTTTATTAAATTTACAAATATTTTGATAAAAGTACTACTTAAAGTGGACATATAGATTATAATGTGATTTTCACTTATGTGTGCACTCACATCAGAATCGTGTTCTTTATTCCATAATTATAAACCTCTCTTTAGTTAGAAACTTCTAGGAAATTTAAAAAAAAAAAAATTTACTAATACCTGTGCCCTCTCTCCAAAATTTCTTATTCAACTGCCATGATGTAAGGATCAGGCATAGGTAGTGTTAAAAATTAATAATAATAAATGTGATTCTAATGCACAGTTAGTGTTCAGAAGTACTACATTAGTCATGAGAAATCCTAGAAGAGAGAGAGAAAAAAGACTTAACACAACAAGCTGCATTGTTAGTAAGAGATCTCTGGGTTACCATATGCCTCAAACTGTTGTATTTTGAAAAGAAAGATTATGTAATCATTTCAAAAATCACTTGGAAATGCATTACTGAGATAACTAAAAATTATTCCTTCAAACTCCTAAGCTTATTTAAAAAATCTATTCTAAATCAGATTTACTTAAGTTCCAAGGGAAGGCCTAAGAAATAAAGTAATTTTGCAGGAGTTTCAAGAATCTTTGATGTACTATTGAGTTTATTGGGAGCAAAATTTTCAAATAACTAAAGGTGGATAAGAAGATGAGAAGTCAAGATCTTTCTTAATAACCACAATTCTAGAAAGTATTGCAGCACCGTCATAGCTATTCCTCCTTAAACTCTTTCTGGTAAAGAGCCTGGAGCATGGTACAACCTATACCCTTCTAGTAAATTGACTTTTACTCAAGTGATTTCTTCTAGATACAAATTAGCATGAATGAACCCATAATGCATATTCTTCAGTGGAAATGGTAATTATTCTCACTGGGCAAAGTTTAAAGATGCCAAAATCGAGGCCCTTAAGAAAAAAAAAAAAATAAAAGACTACCTCCTTCAGAAAGGAAATAAGTTTGAAAGTAAAGGGCTTAAGGGATAATGAAGGTTAATTGCCAATTATACAGAAAAATTATGCAAAAGCAATATTAAAAACCACTTTCAAGAACTATTGCCCTTTCTTTTATTTATGTTGTAGTACTATTGTGCGTGTGTGTGTGTTTTAACATTGTTCCAAATTAGTTTTGCCTGTGTCACTAGTATTTAGATGTAGGGTGTTCCCCAAAATATAAAACAATAATAGTGACCATGACTCAGGAGTCAGATCAATAGAAATGTCTCAGGGAAAAGGAGGGCAAACTGAAAAGGGACTTAGTTAGCATTTTGGTGAACTCTCCCAAAGCTGATTAGAACAACTGGGAAGTTAAAATATTCAGTCTTCCTTGTGTATAAAATGCTATTCTGACTATTATTAAATTAAAAATTTTAAATGGCTGTTTTGAATCTGGGAAACATTAAAACCAGTAGATTTGATTCTACTCACTTGCCCTACACTCCTGGTATAGGATATATTAGAACTTCATATCATATATTAATATATGGCCCAATTGACCCTTTCCTATTTTAAATGTTCAACAAAGTTGCACTCAGTTGTGTTCCAATTGGGCACACATTAAGAAATAGGCTAAATAAATATTTATTTATTTCTGCAAACCTATCTATCAAAATCCATAAATATCTAGTTCTCATACTCTAATCGTTCTGAACCAATTAGACATCAGCCAACTACTGGAGCATCCTGAACCCTACACCCAGCCAAAGAGGTTGTGAGTTCAGACTGAAATGAGTTTTCAGACAGTGATAACAGTGTGAAGATGGGCTTGAAAAATTAGACCGATTTAGAGAAGCCATAAAAATTTGACTAATTTCGATTTGGGGGGAAAAATAGGGTCCTGATAAGCTATTCAGAAACACGCAGAAAAAAAACTCAAAATGACCACATTTTCCAGTACTTCGAAGTCCCAAATCTTAGCAAGATTAGTGGTTTCAATGACAAATTACCATAAGGTCGACATTCATTCATTCTTTCATTCATTCAATTACTATTTTTTTTTTCTTTTGCTCAACAAATATTGATTGGGTTCTGTACCAGGTGATAAGAATGCAGAGAAACACTGGATGTGATCCCTAGGTTTCGCTAGTTCACAGGGTACTAACTGACTGTGTTAGGTAGAATTTTAAGATTCCTAAGACTGTGCACCCCCATATAATCCCCTCCCTTGATGTTGGCTGGTTTGGGAATATAATGGGATATCACTCCCATGACTATGTTATGTTAATTGCAAAAAATAGATCTTGCAGATCTAACTAAGGTCTTTAATCAGTTGGCTTTAAGTTAATCAAAAGGGAGTTAAATCATGGGTGGGCTCAATGTAATGAGCAGAGAGCCCTTCAAGAACAGAAGAAGCAGCAGCAAACACTTCTCTGCTAGCCTTAACGGAGTAAGCTGCCATACTGTGAGAGGAGAGGATCATGAGACAGGGACCTGAGGGTGACCTCGAAAAACTGAGAAGAGTCCTTGGCCGAGAGCTAGCAAGAAAATGGTACCTCAGCATGCAATGGCATGGATATAAATTCTGCCAAAAAACTGATAAGGTGGAAGAGGACATTAAACTTTACATGAGGTCATGTAGCCACCTTGATTTCAATGTGGTGAGATGCCAAATAGAGGACTCAGTTAACCTATAACTAGACTCCTGACACAGAAGCTGTGAACTAATAAATTTGTGTATGTTCCATCCCATAAATTTGTGATAATTTGTGACAAAGGGCCAGGCATGAGGGCTCATGCATATAATCCTAGCACTTGGGGAGGCCAAAGTGGGAGGATCACTTGAGGCCAAGAGTTTGAGATTACCTGGTCAACACAGGGAGACCTTGTCTTTACAAAAAATCATAAAAATTTTCTGGGCCTGATGGCATGTGCCTGTAGTCCAAGCTATTTGGGAGGCTGAGCCGGGAGGATCACTTAAGCCTGGGAATTTGGGGTTGCAGTGACTATGACTGTGCCATTGCACTCCAGTCTGCATGACAGAGTGAGACCTTGTCTGAAAAAAACAAACAAAAAAATTGTGACAAAGCAACAGATAGCTAATACACAAACAAATAAACAAATATATGTAATACAATGCTAAAAGTACTATGAGAGAAGGCTGTGGCAAATAAGATGGGTACAAAGGGAGTGTTATAAAATCTTCGTGACAGTTTGAAGTAGTTTTATGAAGAAATGACTGTAGGTTGATACAAAAAATTTGGTTTTGTCTGAAACTTGTATTTCCTAAGTGTCAGTTACCTGACTAATACTATGTTTGTGTTACCAACACAAACATAAAAGAGCCATGATCCCAGCTCTTGAGCAGCTAAAATACTGACATTGTGCAAAGTAGGACAGTGCACACAGTAAGCTTGCTGCTCAGAGCAAAGGGAGGCTAGTAACACATATTCTGCGATAATCACTATCCTAAATGTTTATTAAATATTAACTTATTTCATCTTCAAAACAAAATAATGGCGTAGTTTCTATTATTATGCCCATTTTAGAGATTAGAAACTGAGATATAGATAGGTTAAATAAGTTACCCAAAGTAACGCAGCCATGAATTGGTATATAGTCTCAGTTTCTCCTAGGTAGTCTGACTGTAGAGTTTCTACTCACAGTAGCAGTGCTATGAAAGGGTATAGAATGGCATAAAATAATTTACCATTATTCTGGGAAGTTATTTTTGCTTTGTGTTTCCTATCATCAACTGGATGAAGAGTATTGACCATTTCTGTCCCCTATTGGTTAATGTCACTGATCTAACTGCCTTAAATTAGCCAGTGATGAGGATAAATATGTGGAATAAAAAAGGTAATTATATACTGGGACTATGGTGAATGTACTATTAATAAGGGAGTTATTGAATGACAAAGAAGTGTAGGGCAGAGCTGGGAGAGTTAAGAAAAGTATTACATAACCAACCAAAGAAGTATAATCTCAGACAGATATCTTGGAAGTATTTTAAATGGTTTACCTAGACATACTAAAAAGAAATTTAATTTAATGTTCTAGTGTCTTTTGCATGAAATAAAATAAATCTCTAAGTGATGAAATACAGAGTTCCAGATCTCTCATTATAAAAGTCACTTGAAATTTTAAAGGTTTTCTGCAATGGAGCAGAGCAATAAAGGGTGTATGCAATTGTTCCCCATCTTATTATGGGTTAAAAGACTTATTAATTGTATCTGAAAAAAGTATTATACAAAGTAAGGTTTACTGTTAGGGTCTGTCACCCTATTTTAGCATTCAATTTTATGATGTGTATTAATCTTGCATGATGGGGGTTTACATTCTAACAGGAAATAAGTTTCTTTCTTTTGTTTTGTTTTTTGTTTGTTTTTTGTTTTTTGTTTTTTTAGAGACAGAGCCGTGCTCTGTCATCCAGGCTGGGATGCAGTTCCCCATCATAGTTCACTGTAACCTTGAATTCCTGGGCTCAAGCAATCCTCCTGTCTTGGCCTCCCCAAATCCTGGAATTACAGGTGTGAGCCACTTTGTCCAGCCTATTATAAATTTCTTAATGTTTGAAGACCAATTGGATTGCTTATGTATCATGGTTTTCAGTCAAAATGCCTTTTATTAATATAGAAAAAACAAAAACTCCACCACATGAGGGAAATATTTTTTTTACTTTGTTTGCCAAATCTATTCCCCTGCCATTATTAAAAAATTTTCTGATTCATACAGATTCAACTGAAACTCTTCACACTTGGTTTTAAAGAAATATCTTATAATATTAGTAGTTCCCTTTCATGTAGTTAGAAATTGAAATGCTTATGTTAGTCATTTCTGTTTTGTTTCATTTTATGGAAGGAGATAACAGAGCGTTTTGCTTCTATGTGTGAACTGAAACAGAGAAAATAATTGCCCTTTTCTGGTGCCATTAGCATATGGTTTTCTCAAAGTTCCGGCACTCTTTACAATCCTTCAATTGTAATTATGTTCTCTGGGAAATGTGTTTTTATGATTTCCAATATTATAAAGAAGAGAATAATAAGACTGGCAAATATTGAAGGTGTGTTATTGACTCTGTCTTAAAGAAACAAAACTTGCCATGTTAAAAATATTTAGTTTCATTATTGGTGAATTACAGGACACATTTCTATAGAAGTAACATAAATTCTCAGGACTTTATACACACATTTATGCAGAAAGTAACAATACTGTTCAAAATATTCTTTTAGGTTTTATCACCATATAATTTATTGATTCAGAAATACACAAATAAACACATACTTAAGACGTTATTTCTATGAAAAATAATCTAAATATATTTTATTTCTATATTATATGCCACCTCAAGATGCTTTCTGCAACATCAATCACAGAAATAGATATGTGAAGTCATACATTTCCTTTGACTGGTTCCTGTCCTCAGAGACTAAAGATTGTGGTTACATTTGTTGAAACATTAAAAATCCCAGTATTTCATGACACGATGATCCATATTTCCTTATGAAACACAACCATAACATGAGTTCATGTGGCAGAGTAAACAAACTGAATTATAAGTGCTTGCATAATTAAAAAATGATCACTATAAGAATGTAAATTATGTATTCATTTGACATGTAACATATATTTATTTCATATCTTCTAGATGTTGAAGACATAAACAAAAACATAACATGAACCCGGTCATCAAAGAACATAGTCTGAGAAATGAGGCATAAAAACACAGAGAATATCATAAGCAGCAGACTTTAAAATAGAATGATAAATCCTACGATGTTTTAGATATATAGTACAGTGAGACGGTATTAAATAAATGACACATATTGAGACTTTTAATGAAAAAAAGTACTATTATTATAAATGAAGGGTGAAACAATGCTTATGTCTCAAAATTGTGGAGGAAAGATGATGAGTTTTAATTTATTTTAAACAGCAGCCCTATGTCTAAGAACACAGGTTATGACAGAAGTATACCGTAACCAGTAGGTTAATTTTTTGGATGTTTTTGAGGATAGTTTTTCTCTTAGAAACCAGTGAGTATGGTGTTTTATTCAATACTATTCAAAATGTATTGAAAACAATAAAGAGTTTTAGAAGACATGAATACAGTAATTTGACACTAGAACAATTTTATCAACACATAAATGCATATTTTTGTTTGATGAACGTCACAGCCAAAATACATGTTTTAAAAAGTGAAGGGGGAAAACAAGGAAAAAAGTAAAGGGAATTCTTCACAATTGGACCTTCTTGTAGGTCCTATTAGGAATAACAATGGATAATCTATGCTAAATAAAATATATATGGAATTTATAAAAATATATCTCACATTTGGCAGTTTATAAAGAGAAAAGGATAACTGGGATGTATTAAAAAACAATATAATTCTGAACTTCTTACAGCACCTATGTGTGTGAATAATATTTTAGATGCATATTCTCTCTGTCTCTGTAGTATCTATATTATATACACAGAATATATACATATTCTGTATATATTCTATATACAGAATATAGAATTAATTCAGATTATACTACTTTGTCTTTAATCCATCTATATTTGAAGGTAACTCTTTCAAATAGCTTTAGTTTCGACAAATATAATTTTTAAAATTTGAATATGCCTATTCACATATATAATTTGTCGATTCATTTCATTATCATTGTCTTAAGGACACAGATTTCTTTCTTTTCTTCTTCCCTTTTTCTTTTTTTGCATCTCTGCTAATTTCTCTCCTGGTACAGATTCTTTGTCCATTAAAAACATCACAAAGATTTTTCAATATCCAGTCATTTAAAAAAGCCACAATTTAAAAATATTATCTAAATTTAGTTAATGTACAATATTAAGGTGACTTGGAAAGAAAATATGGTCATGTTACTAACCACAAAAGAAATTAAATCTCAAAAAAGCTTCTGTTTTTAGCCATGATGGAGTAAGAAGGGAATATGTTTACCCTCCCACCTAAAACACACACACACCCCAAAATCACACAAAATATTTAAGATGCTAGACATCAGGCAATGAAGAACAGTTATTACAAAATAATAGGAAACAAATAATGTGAGCCCTAAAACTGTTCCAGCTTACTACCTTGAGAGAGAGCGTCCAGGCTGTGGTACAGGCCCTAGGAACTCAGGCAGAGACCTCTAAAATCTATGAGTTCAGGAGACAGAGTTAAAAGTCCAGAGACACTACAGTGGGTTGAATAGTGTCACCCCAGAATTTATGTTCACCCAGAACCTCTACATATAAACTCATTTGGAAATAGGGTCTTTGAATAGATAAGAAAGATAAGGATCAAGATGAGATTTTACTAGATTAGGGTGGATCTTAAATATAGTAAGAATCTCCTTATAAGAAACAGATAAAGCCACATAAAAACACAGGAAAGAAGATGATATAAAGACAGAGATAGAGACTAGAGTGACGCATCTACAAGTCAAGGAATGCCAAGAATTTTTAGGTAGAAACCAGAAGCTGGGAAAGAAGCATAAAATGGAATCTCTCTCAGAGCCTCCGGAAGGAACCAACCCTGCAGACACCTTGATTTTGGAATTTTCAGCTCTAGAACTGCGAAAGAATAAATGTTTGTTATTTCAAGCCACCAAGTTTGTAGTAATTTTTTACAGTAGCCCTTGGAAACTAAGATAGAGACCAAGGCAGCTAAAGTTCACAGGACAAAGTACTGAAGAAGGAAAAGTTGAATAAAATCCTGGAAATGTGCAGAGGATTCCACTTGAGTATTCAACAGAATACTGATTAGTACATTGTGTGGGAAACAATCCAGTCCTGAATTCTGAAAGAATTAGAGGAAACTATATCCAGAGACACACAGAGCCAGGAATAGTACCTGTCCCCACCAACCAGAAGGGAAAATCTTATGACCGACAGGTCTTTGGATAGAGAATTCAGAAGGATTTTGCCTAGTAGAAGGAAATAGTCCTAAATTAAACACAGCTTTCTGATTCCAACTGTTTTTTAAAGCAAGACTGAAAGGATCAAAGTGATTTTAAGTAACTATGACTCAAAAAAAAGGATATTGTAGCAATACCAAAATATTCAGCGCCCAAGAAGATAAATTCACAATGGCTGGCAGCTAATCAAAAATGATAAGGAATGCAAAAAAGAAGGAAAACTTGATTCATAATGAGAAAAATAAATCAATTTAGAGTGACCCAGAACTGAAACATGTTAGAATACAGCTGTTATGATACACTTGAGTTATTGTAACATGAAAATAGAAACATGAACAATACAATAAAAGTACAAATAAAAATTCTAGAGAAACTAGATGAATAAAAACTACAAAATCTGAAATAAAAATAACATATGGGATTAATTAAAGATTAATCACTGCAAAAGTATCAGTAAGCTTGGAGACATAACAAAAGTAGCAACCCAATTTGAAATGGAAAGAAAAAATTCAATAAAATTAAAAGAGTGTCAGTGAGCAGTGGGATAACTTCAAGTTATTTAATATAAATGTAATTATAGTCACAAAAGTAGCAGAGACGGAAGAGAATGACAGTAGAAATATTTGAAAAATAATAACCAAAAATTGGAGAAGGAAGAAAAAGAGAAGGACAGGAGAGATATGTAAGGGGAATCTATAAATAAAAGAGGCAAGACAAACATCCACAAACTGTAATTTAAGGTCTTTATTTGGATCCTAATGCAATAAAAACAAAATTGACTGCATATTTTTTGGTATTAGAAATTTTTGTCACAATGGTTTGTGATATTATTAAGAAAGAATATATTATACATGGTGTTATATACTAAAATATTTTCAGATACCATGCGATGATGTGTGGTGTTTCTTTCAGAATAATATTAGCAAAGAGAAGTGGGTGGGCCAGAAATGAAATCAGGCTGGCCATGAGTTGATAATATTTTAAGCTGGTGATGGATACATGGGAGTTTGTATCAGGCTACTTTTATATCGATTTTAAATTGTTTGAAATAAATGTTGAAACAGAAAGAAGTCAATAGTGAGCTGTCGGACCTTTTGCAGGAAGGTGGTGGAGAGAAAGCAGCAAAGCAGGAATTAAGATTATGCTCTTTGAAGCCAAATGCCTTAATACAAACATACTTAACCTCTCTAAACCAAATTTTAATTATATTATAAAAAAGGAGTAATTTTAGAGGCAACTTCAAGATGATTGTGGACTAAATGATACTTTTTAATAAGCATTTTAATTTTTAGAGTAAAATAATTTTCCAATAAATTTTAGCTATTATTTGTAGAATGACCTAATAACAAAGATTAAAGAAGAGCTCTAAAAAAAGGAAAGCAATTACAGTGATTTTGCAATAATTATGAGAGGATTTGAACTATGGTGGCTTCATTAAGAACGGAATGCCTCTTCACTGATTGGGGGTTTACAAAAAAAAAAAAAATGAAATGGATTTTAAACACACATGAATAGGATTTGACAATAAATTATTATTCAGGAGAGAGGTGTAGAGGAGGTTAAAGATGATTCTGAGACTTAAGTAGGAAAAATGCATTATTAAGAGACAACATATTATAATATCTTTATCAGATTAATGTTAAGTTAAAATTGATTTAAACATTGATCACAGAATCCTGACACAGTATATAGACAATTACAGAGATTGCCTTAATTTTGTTTTTAAAATTAATAGGTTAAGTACCTAACCCTTGGCTAACACTGTATGAGTATAAGGCTCAAATAACAATATATTTTGAATTTCTTCTTATGATTCAGTGCTTACATGTACTACTTCAAATCCAATATTGAGAAAATACAGGCATACCTCATTTTGTTGCACTTCACGTTATAGTGCTTTGCACATACTGTGTTTCCTACAAATTGAGGGTTTGTGGCAACCCTGTGTTGAGCAAGTCTATTGGTGCCATTTTTCCAAAAGCATGTACTCACTTTGGGTCTCTTTGTCACATCTTGGTAATTTTCACAACATTTCGAACTTTTTAATTATTATTATATCTGTTATGGTGATCTGTGATCAGTGATCTTTAATGTTACTATTGTAATTGCTTTGGGGCACCACAAACTACACCTGAATGAGACGGTGAACTCAATCAATAAATGTTCTGTGTGCTCTGAGTGCTCCACTGATAGGCATTTCCCCATTTCTCTACATCTCCTTGGGACTCTCTATTCCCTGAGACACAACAATATTGAAATTATGCCAATTAATAACACTACAATGGCTTCTAAGTGTTCAAGTGAAAGGGAAAGTTATATATCTCTCACTATAAATCAAAACCTAAAAATGATAAAGCTTTGTAAGGCAATCATGCTAGAATCTAAGGTAGTCCAAAAGCTATGTCTCTTGCATCAATCAACTAGCAAAGTTGTCAATGCAAAATAAAAGTTCCTGAAGGAAATCAAAAGTGCTACTTCAAGGAACACATGAATGATAAGAAAGTGGAACAGCTTTACTGCCGATATGAAGAAAATTTTAGTGGTCTGAGTAGATCTAACCAGCCATAACATCCCCTTAACGCAAAGCCTAATTCAGAGCAACTCTCTTCAATTCTCTGAGGGCTGAAAGAGGTGAGGAGGCTTCAGGAAAAAAAAAAAAAAAAAATTGAACAAAGCAGAAATTGGTTTCTGAGGTTTAAGGAAGGAAGCTGTCTCCACAAAATAAAAGTGCATCCTGATGTAGAAGATGTAGCAAGTTATCCAGAAGATCTAGCTAAGATAACTGAAGATGGTTACACTAAGCAACAGATTTTCAGTGTAGACAAAACAGCCTTCTACTGGAAAAAGATGCCATCTAGGACTTTCATAGCTAGAGAGGAGAAGTCAATGACTGGCTTCAAAGCTTCAAAGGACAGGCCGACTTTCTCGTTAGGGGCTAATGCAGCTGGTGACTTTAAGTTGAAGCCCATGCTTGTTTACCATTCCAAAAATACTAGCGCACTAAAGAATTATGCTAAATCTACTCTGCCTGTGCTTTATAAACAGAATAACAAAGTCTGGATGATAGCACATCTCTTTAAAGGATAGTTTACTGAATATTCTTAGCTTACTGTTGAGATCTACTGCTCGGAAAAAAAAAAAAAAAAAAAAAAAAGATTTCTTTCACACTATTGCTGCTCATTGAAAATGCCCCTGGTCACACAAAAGATCCGATGGAGATGGGAAAGAATACTAATTTGTTCTCATGCCTGTTAAGACAACACCCACTTGGCAACCTATGGCTCAAGGAGTAATTTTGACTTTCAAATCATTAATTAAAAAATATGTTTTATAAGGCTATAGCTGCCTTAGGTAGTGATTCCTCTGATGGATCTGGGCAAAGTAAACTGAAATTCACAGCAAAGAATTTACCATTCTAAATGTCATTAAGAATATTTATGATTCATGAGAGGCGGTAAAAATATCAACATTAACAGGAGTTTGAAAGAAGATTCAACCCTCATAAATGACTTTGAGGGGTCCTATTTCAGTGGAGAAAGTAAATGAAGATGTAGAAATAGAAAAAGAAGCAGAATTAGAAGTAGAGTTTGAAGATGTGACTGAATGCTGAAATCTCATGATAAAACTTTAATGAATAAGAAATTGTTTCTAATGGATGAGCAAAGAAAGTGGTTTCTTGAGATGAATTCTACTCCTGGTGAAGATGCCATGCTGTGAAAACTGTTGAAATGAAAACAAAGGATTTGGAATATTACATAAACCTAGATGATAAAGCAACAGCAGGGTTTGTGAAGATTGATCCCAATTTTGAAAAAATTTTTGTGGATAAAATGCTATCAAATAGTATTGCATTCTAAAGAGAAATTTTTCATGAAAGAAAGAGTCAATTGTTGCACTGTGTCTTATTTTAAGAAATTGCCACAGACACCTCAAACTTTAACAACCATTTCCCTGATCAGTCAGCACCCATCAACATCAAGACCCTCCACCAACAAAAAAACTACAATTCCTTGAAGGCTCAGATGATGGTTAGCATTCTTTACCAATAAAGTATTTTTAAATTAAGGCATATACATTTTTTCAGACATAATTCTATTGCATACTTGATACTATCATGTAAACATAACATTTATATGCATTGGAAAGCCAAACAAATTATATGATTTGTTTTAT
>RJWJ010030807.1:0-19643 GCA_004363605.1 Indri indri | reverse complement strand
AGGGTGATGGCAAAGCGCTGGAGGGATTTGAGGAACATCAAGGAAGCAAAAAGCGCAGAAGTTGGTGACGTACTGATAGGAGAGGGGGAAGGGAGCCGAGAACGAGTGTCGGGTCTCCAGCATTCAGAACAGAATGGATGAGAAGCGATGGGTGACCAGGCTTGTTGGGGACAGGAATCAGGCCATCCTGGAAGGCCATCGCCACCATCTATCTCTGGGACTCTTCGTTTTGCAAAACTGCAACTCTGTACCCATTAAACAACAACTCCCGTCTCCCCCTCCCCTACCCCCTGGCAACGACCATTCCACATTCTGTCTTCATGAATCTGACTCCCCTAGGGACCTCTCATAAGTGAAACTGTACAGTGTTTGTCCATTTGAGTCCCATGTGTCAGAATTTCCTTCCTTTTTACAGTTGAGTAATATCCCCTTGTGTGGATACACCACACTCTGCTTGTCTGTCCATCTCTGGACGAACACTGGGGTGCTTCTGCTTCTTAGCCATTGGGAATAACGCTGCTGTGAACACGGGGGTTTGAGTATCTCTTTGAGTCTCTGTTTTCAATTCTTTGGGGTATACATCCCGAAATGGCATTGTTGGGTCATACGATAATTCTGTTTTGAATTTTTCGAGGAACTAAAATGGTTAATTTTATGTTATGGGAATTTGACCTCCACTAAAAGGAGGAAGAGAGAGAGAATGAGGAGAGAGCATTTTCAATGACTGCAGAGGGTAGTAAAGCAGGCGAAGGGAACAGGACTCCCAGCCGCAGACCTGCTAGGAATTCTCAGATCACCTTGGAACAAGGGCACCAGGAGGCCAACGTACAGCATTTTCTCCACTATACACAGAATAAATTGCAAGGAAAGGAGTGGGGGCCCGAACTAAGCGCAGGGCAGCAAGACTGCACAGACTCCTGAGGATTATTGTCAAAAGTAGTTATAACGCCCAAAAGCTCCTTTGGGGACCATGTGCTATAAAGGTCAGTAGCAATCCCAGAGGAGATGATGCTACAGAAATGTATTCAATTAGGAGTATGAAGTGTGACTACTACTAACAATAGTGACGCCAGCAGCTGGCCCATGCCGAGTGCTGCCCATAAGCTGGGCTGGCACCGTGCACGTGTAGTCTCTTCTCACCACAGCCCTGCGAGGTGGCTGCTTTGACTCTCCCTTGTGAGTTGATAAACTGCTTCCACGTTGTTAAAGTATCTTATCCAAGGCTATGATGCCGGATCTAGCGCCTGTGTTTCTTCTTACTAGATCCCACCCATCAATTATGCTGGGTGAAGACGGGGCTGACTGCTCGAGGCAATTTCTAGATCCATTCATCCGTATCATCAGCTTTTTCTCTTAAAATAAATTAATGCTTCTTGCTATGTGTTATTATCCCCCAAAGTTCATATGTTAAAGGCCCAGTACCCCAGAATATGAATGTATTTGGAGACAGGGTCTTTAAAGTAAAATGAGGCACATGGGTGGGCCCCAACCCAGCCTGACTGGTGTCCTTACACGGAGAGGAGATTTGGACACACAGGGAGAAACCGGGGATGCCTACACACAGGGGAAAGGCCACGTGAGGACACAGGAAGGAGGTGGCCGTCCACAAGCCAAGGAGAGAGGCCTCAGAAGAAACCAACCCTGCCGTTACCTTGATCTTGGTCTTCCAGCTTTCACAACTTGGAGGAGATAAACTTCTGTGGTTTAAGCTACCCAGTCTGCAGCACTTTTTTTGTGGCAGCCCGAGCAGACTAATAAATCTTGAAATACAATAATGGTTTAAACACATTCAAGTAACATCATGCCTGAACACTGCTTCAAAACTACCTCCGAAAATTGAACCACATCCTGCCTTATCAATCTTAACCTACAGTTACAGCGTTTCCTCCAATATACTTCTGGAAGGGTATGGAGCAGTGTGATACTCGTTAAGCACATAACGTAACAGAGATTTTTTTAAACTGCCAATTTAACAGTATACGCATTTATGTTTACCTACTCTGATGAAAGGCATCACTAGCAGAGATATTGCAGGTGATGAAAATCTGTACTATTGCACACCACACAGTATAATTTAAACTTCCTGAACCAAATTATTGTCCATTCGTAGGTACTTTCATCCTTAAATTATAGCTTGGAGGAGGCTCAGTTAACACTACTGCCAGAGTGTGCATCGAGAAAAAGTGTGCTCTGAAATGGTTAGAATTTGCGCCTCCCCCCACCCAGCGTGGAAGTGTGACTTCACCTCCCGTCCCATGCACAAAAGAACCCGACGCTGGAGAATCCAACCTGCCAGTGATGTCCTTGTGGTCCCCAGAATACAAATACAGCTTCTACTCTGACTTCAACATGACTCCTGTCTCTTCCACCCCACGCTCCTGCTGCTTGCCTTTGTTCCGGGCAAATTCTGCTTTCTCAATAAAAAGCCCAGACAAAGAGTTCAACTGCCCTCTGCAGTAGAGACAGTGTTCTGTTAGACGCTCAGAATGCCAGAGACCAGAAGATCAAGGGAGAAGGACGGTGGACTCTGGAAATTCAGACTGCAGCTACTTAAATGGAACTAGTTAAAAATCTGATACTGTCCTGGAAGGCAGTCCATAATTAAGAACTGGTAAATGGGTTTACCCAGAGGCCAGCTTTATCCTAGGGGTTATACGGAGGGAATTCTTTGAATAGAAAAATAGCTGCCAAGGTTGTAAAACAGAACAAAAACCTCACAAACAGGTCACTTAGAATAATGTTTACAGAATAGATGATTTTTGTTTCCTTGGAATATAAAAGATTGAAAAAGCCTGTTTATTCTTCAACTCTCCCTCCAGCATTTGTGATTCATATGCTGAGGCAATGAACTAGCACAGGAGAAGCCAAGGATAAAAGCATCCATTGCAACCTAATAATACGTAAATGCAAATGAAATAAGAGCATCGGTAATGAAAGGCACTTTTAAAACCAGTGTTAAACCAATTTGTTACAAATATCCTGCCAACATTTGATGTTAAATTTAAAATGTTTTAAACACATAAAAATCCTACAACTCATCCTGGGTCATTCCTTAAGAAAATACCTCATTGTGGCGTACGATCCTTTTTATTATTAAAAGAATTTAGAGTTGTATCACAGAGTTGGTATTAAGGGCAATATACTATTAAGCCTTAAAAACTAAAAATGGCTGTGTGCATAATTAGATACCTGGTATCTCAACCACAGTAGGCTCAGTGAATCCAATTTCCATTTGGCTCAATTCAACAACTAATACTGAGTGCCTACCATACGCAAGGCACCATGGGTAATTTAAATGCAGACCAGGCACCGACACTACCTACGTAGATACTGCAATCTTTCAAAAAAATAAATAAATCTTAGTTTATAAATCTGGCCCTAAACTAGAGCCAGTTGCCAATTGCTCCCTTATTATTCCATGAATACCAAGCAAAACCAGTATAGAAAACGTATTCCCTGTAAGAAGTTGAAGAAAACCAGTAACTTCCTAAATGAGATCTCTTCCCTGAAATCAACCTAGCTTTTTCAAAAAAAAGTAAAGACAATTTTACAAAACCTCAATTTATAACAGAAAATTAAAAAAACAAAACAAAACAAAACCTGTACCTTGCTTATCACTGAAAAAAGTTCTTGGATTATTACCACTGTGTCTGTTTTGAAGATGAGATCACGTACGTACTCCTTAAAAAGAGAAAACCACACACACACACTCTCCTAGTAACTGTGCACATGCCCACACGTGCAAGCCTATCATGTATGAAATCACTTTTTGGGCAGACTTTTGGGCTCAGATGTCATGTATTTCCCATCCCCCTTCCTTTACTAGAGTAACCTGGGCACAGCACCATACCACCTATCCAGCCACCTACATTATTAACCTAGAGAATGCCAGTTTAATCTTTCTATGCCTCAGTTTCTCCCATATGGAAAAATAAAAAAAATAATACCCTCTCTCTCTAAAACCTTAGTGAGAGGATAATGGAGATTAATTATAGAAACTCTATAAAGGAATCTGAGTTCCTTGTGGTGAGGAACTATATAAATAGAAGGGTTGTAATTACTGTTATTCAAAGAGTAAAGTAAAAATAAAGCAAATCTATTAATGTTTATGAAATTAAATCACAGGCAATTTATTTTTGGTAGCATAAAATAAATTGATAAGTCAGCAAATCAAATTAAAGATAACAGCTCAAAGTAATTCGCTCTAATTATTTAAGTCTCTTAACTGTAAAATATTAACAAGATGTCTTAATTCAAGAAAAAGACAAACAAGGAATCAGCACCTTTTATACAGTATTCATCACTTCAGGGTCACAATAAACTGTCTACGGTTCTTTGGTGTTATTTACATAATTTTGCCTGAAATCAATGCTTTCCCTTAAATACAGAATGTAGAAAATGAGCCAGAATCCAGAGAGCCCCCCAGCCCACCTACCCAGGAGGATTACATTTAAGCATCCTAGGCAGCTCCAATTCTGATGATATAAGAGAGAATAAATCATCATTTAATGATAATCTATACTAACAGAAAATTCTTCTAACCTAACCCCGAGGTCCCCCCAATCTTGAGCAAACAGCATTCCCGTCCTGTCATTTAATGCAAAACCAAAACTAAAATGAGCCTACAAAAGCTAACATTTCTTGAGCACCTACTATGTGCTAACCATGGCGTTAGGGCATTTTAGTTCATTTGGCCCTAACAGCAAACCCAGCAGGTGGGTATTATTCCCTTCTTACAGAAAGGGACACTGAAAGTTCAAAAATGTTTACTTTCACCCAAAGAAGCACAGCTGGTTAAGTAAAGAGCTTGGCGAGGGGGAGGAGGAGACGGATATATGCATACACAAAGAGCGCAATGCGCACCATCCGAGAGACAGACACGCTTGAAACTGGGACTTGGGGGGAAGGGGGGGAAAGGGCAACATACGTAACCTAAACATCTGTACCCCTATAATAACAAACAATAAAAAAAAAAAAAAGAATACAAGTGAAATAAATTCCTACCAGACTGCTTCAACAAAAAACATTGCCAATTTTAAAGTACAGTCATGTGTCACTTAACGATGACAGGGATATGTTCTGAGAAATGTGTCCTTAGGCGATTTCGTCCTTGTGCAAACATTACAGAGTGCACTTACGCAAACCTAGATGGTACCGCTACTACACACCTAGGCAGTATGGTATGGCCCATTGCTCCTAGGATGCAAACCTGTACAGCATGTACCTGAACTCAATACTGTAGGCAACTGTAACACAGTGGTAAGTATTTGCGTGTCTAAACACATCTAAACACAGAAAGATACAGTAAAAACATGGCATGGTAATCTTACAGGACCACTATTGTATACAGTCTGTTGGTGAACGACACATTGTTATGAAGTGCATTTCTGTATATAATTTATGTTTACCTAATCTGACAAAAGGAATCACAAGCAGAGATATAAACATGTACTACTGTGCAGAACCCAGCATAATTTAAACTTCCTGAACCAAAATATTGCCCATTTGTAGGTATTGCCACCTTCAAATTACAGCTTAGAGGAGGCTAGTTAATGCTACTGCCAGAGGATGCGTTTTGAAAAGCGTGCTCTAAATATTAGAATTTCCGCCTTGCCAAACCCAGCCTGGAAATATGACATCACCTTCCCTGACACCACTTCAAAGGGTGAGATTAGATCACCTGGAAGATGAGTAAGACCTCGCTTAGGTAACCTGTTTCACTGACATTATCTGCTTTTAGTGATTTCTTTTAAACTACTTTGGCTAAGTAGAATTTTAATGAATCTTATCAAAATTGTTAAAAAAAAAAACACAACAAAGAAAAACCCAAGTATCTGGTCATGATCTCACACTAGGTTCTATGTGACAGTAAACGTTCTTACTCAGCTGAAGAACTTAAAACATTTCCTAGAAAAGTCTTTTCAAAGGAAATCTGGCAGCCAAGGTACCTTAGCATTGAGGGGACACACAGACAGGGCACTTCTAAAAAGCTGTTCTTCGCTCCGCCACTCGCCGCTGCGAATCACGCATCTCAGCGTGTTTACGAATAAAATCCCCAGTACGACAGCAGCAATTAGTTTCTTAAGAATAGAGAGACAAGGTAAATATCATTAGTGAGATGTATCCAGTTGTTCTGGTTATAGGTGGCACCACCACTCTTGGTTGATACCTTTTTCTTGGTATGTTTGCTTAGGGCTCCAAATCCAAAAGTCAGCAGCATGCAGTATCCAACGCTGGGGAGGTAGAGGACTCTCTCTGCTACCACAAAGCCCACGCGGAAGAACAGGTTACTTGCAGGAAGAAATGGGATGATGAGAAATCCCAGGCCCAGTGTAAGAATCCTGGAAAACAAAAAAATGTTTAAATAAATGGCTATTTTCAGATTTCTCAAAAATGTCTCAGTCAACATTAATGATAAAGTCTTTTTCTTTTCATGATATCAATTGAGAAAAGGTATCATTGTCAGCAAAAATATGCCATCAATAGAGAGGGTTTAGCCTGGGAATATGGGGGTAAGACATAAAAAAATATTACTCAGGCACTTATCATGAAGCCTAAGTAAGGGTTAAACTTACACGTCATACAACTCCTACGGATAAAGTTGCAATGATTACATCTGTGAGGCCTTATTAATTCACCTACTCCTAACTATGTCTCAAGCCATTTAGGTATTGAATAGTTCAGCGGACACTGGTCTCAACTAGATTTTCATGGAGAAACTACTCAATGTAGTTTTTGTGGGGGGAAAAAAATTCCCCCTAAACTTAACAGGAATAATAACACTTAAGTAGTTTAAACTGTATACAAACTGAAATAATCTAATATCATTTTTGGTTACTACATCTCCACAAATTTCAGTCAAGCAGAAAAAAAGCTAAGCACTGAAACACTTCCCAAACTAGCCGGTCATTCCCAATGTCCCATGTGACGTAAGAGAGTGAATTAATAAGAAGCTAGGTCATATTCAGTGGTCCCTTCCTGGACCTTGCACCTACAGTCTTAAAAAATAAAAATCCTATTTCACACGTATAAGTGAACTGGGACTAAAGTTTGTTGCTCTTTAGAATTACCGACCAATTTAAGACACAGGTAAACTTAAAATTGAATTTATTTTGAGAAATTACTAATTTAATTCCATGAACACTTATGCTTTAAGGAAATCATCTTAAACAGTTTTCTTTTTCATGAAACACATTTGTTTTTCCCAATTATTTTCTCAATAACTTTTTTTTTTTCTGTTGAGAAAGAATAGTCTCTTTGGGGCAGCAGTTTATTCTGTACCCAACAACAACAGAAGGCCTCACGATAGCATTCACCAGGGCTTTTTGAAGGAGAATTGTGGAATAATGGGCACAACACACATCAATTACACTCTCCATCCTGACCGTAAATTACTCTTTACCACCTACAGCGAAAAGGATCTCAAAATGCTACTTCACGGGGATGGAGGCGGGGACAAAGCGGTCATCTGTACCCCCTCTTCCAACTTCACTCCCTGTTCCTGGAAGCTGGTGGTGGATTCCGAACGGGTGGAACTCATCCCAGCCTTAAATATGCATTTGAAACAAATGTCCTTAGACATCACTTCCACAAAATCATTAAAAGCATCCGTGCTGGATTCGCAAAATGCTTCTGACTCAACCCGTGTGGGAGTTAGAATTCAGCGCTGCCTCTTACCTTCTCTTGTGGCCGTCCTCAGAGCACAGGGCTTGGCAGATTAGGCCAATTAGGCAGAGCCAGAGAGCTGCGAGTGCAATTACCCTGCAGTCGCTGACGGACTTAATGAGGGGGATACAGCCCATTGACCAATCAAAACACAGCCACCAGGGACACAGCAGCAGCCAGGCATTCAATGAATAGTAGTAATTATAGTTTATGGCCTGTCAGTCAAAGGAAAACAAACATTTATTTGATATTGAACTTGAAAAACATATATATATATATCTCTCTTAACTTCATTTCTGAGGCATTCATATGCTTCTAAGCAGTTGTATAAAATAGAATGTTACCAATTTGTATATTGGGCATGGGACTACAGTCTGTAATTTATTAAAGGCATTTGGATTTTAATACATAAAAATAAAGCAAAGCCCCATCAGACTAGGCAACACATTTTTTATCCTTCTGGCCAAACTAGGACCCAATTCTTTAGTGCTGCCTGAAGCCTGTGACCCAGGAAATCTAAGGCCCACGGGTCACCTATGTGCCTAATGACATAGAACAAGTTTCTACGGTTCTTCTCTTGATTTTGGTCTCTATGAAATGCACAGCTAAGAATTTGCGGCTTGTCACCCTTGCCTTTAGCAAAAAGGTGAACCGAAAAGAATAAAGAGGGTCTTGACACCGTTAGACTTCTAAAGATACCAGCAAGACTGTTACGTTTGGTCTCAACCCAGCCGCAGGGTGAGGGAGCATGTTAACAAGACTGGCGGGGGCTCGGATGTGAGGAGGACCCACCTGCTTTACTTCTCATTAGAAAGGAAACACAAGGAGCTTACATGCACCCTCCTAATCACCGAATAAAGCCTGCTTTCATCCTAGAATATCCTTAGAGATAGCAAACACACGTGAGGCGCCCCATTTACTAGGGACTTTGTGGGTATGGTAAGGGGTAAGAGGAGGAGGAGGGATGAAGGATCTGGGAATCTCGTGGCAAAAGAAAACAATCCAAAGGGGCTCAGGACTCACCCTGACCCACACGCTGTCGGCAAAGGAGGCCGGGTTGTCCACCTCGGTGAAGGCCGGCGGGCCCGTGCCCATGATTTTCCAGCGCACGTAGAGCATCCCAGCCCCTCCGGCAGTCAGGAGGGTCATTCGGAGGAGGAGGCCCCCATTCCTGAGCAGGCCAACATTCTGCAAGGAAAGCCCAAAGCCACTGATGGTGCAGACATTCAAATAAAAGTGTGGCCAAGCCAGGTACAAATGTGCAGCAATTCTGCCTGAACTACTTTGACACTGTGCTTTGGAGCGCTGGCGGTTTTAGCATTCAAAATCACAAGAAGTACTTTGAAAATGGCATTTCAAATCAGCTGATACCTGACATTTTCCATGTCTGGGCTGGAGACAAAGTAAATACTCACCTCTAATGACTTGTCCTTATGTAGTACCTTCTGGACAATTTCCAGAACATTGAATTTGCCTATCACCAAGATGTCAAATACCGCATTCAAACCCTAAGGAGGCAAAGCAAGACAATCGATGATGGCAGAGCCTAACTCTGATTAAGCAGCAATCACACTCTACAATTTTATTACTGAACCTAGACAAGGAATGCAATGTATTAGATAATCACAGACCTCTTCGGCTCTTAGAAAAAACAAAACAAAACAACCCTATGTTTCCATGAAATTAGCTCATGGTAATATATCACATTAATTATCTAGTAAGTCTCTGTCAGTCATGATTCATACGGTCTGCATATAAGAGTACTATAAGATTCAGGATTGTTAGAAATTTTGGGCTCCCAGGAAGAGTCCCCCAGAGGTCCCTCTTCTCCACTCCCCCACCCCGTTTTTTTTGTAATTATACAACAGTCCTTCGGTTCACATAACAGAGTGGTTGCCTGGGCAGTAATTATGCTGGAAGATAAAGGGGCCATCACCCTGGAGCACCCAGCCACATGAGCAAACCTCAAATGCTGACTGATTTGGGCATGTTTAGCATAAGGAGGTGTAGAACATATATAACAATCTGATGGAACTCTGGAGGTCTCTTGGGCACAGAGTCCTAGCTGTCTAGTAGTTTTCTCTTCCTGCTGGGCACACAGCTAGACCATATCTCCCAGCCTCCCCTGCAGCTGAGTGAGGTCATATGGCTGAGTTCTGGCCTCCGGCATGTGAAGGAGAAGTGATATGCACCACTGGGGAGGTTTGCTTGTAAAGCCTGGGCACGGCCCACCACTTGGTTTCCTCCTCCAGCTGGCTGGGATGGAAACGCCCAGGGCGACTTTGGAAACTACACACTGGCGGTAGCAAGGCCCCAGCCAGCCTGGGCCTGCTGCATGGAGGACAGCCACCTCCACCATGATAGTTTCTTTCTAGCAGGTAAGGGCTGCTTTTGCAGCTATTACACCCATAGTTACAGGCTGAAGGAGAGACGAGCCTCGGATTCTATTCTCTACCCTACAAATGTTGCTGCTACAGGCAATGTCATCTAGCAGAACTCCCCACCCAATCTGGATAAAGGGGTCTGAATATACTCGGTGTATACGGTTAAAGCTGCCCCTAAATGACTTGGGTCTTTAATATGATCTTCTTTGCAGTACAAAAGATCATAAATCTTCAGAAGTCAGTGGTAATTGTGGTTTTCAGAGCAAGGATGACATCCCTACTTAACCCTCTCCCATAAATGCTGGGAGCCACTAATTACCCAATACACGGGCCAGTGCTGGGTTAATCATTTCAAAGAATCCTGATTTTATTCACCCATGTGATACATGATCTTAGTGGGTCACAGAAGACCGTTTCTGCCTGGTTGAAAGCCATTTTCTATAAGGCAAAAGCTCCCTGTTTAGCTACAGCTGTCTTCTCACACTGTTTGTTTTCTGGGAGCTGTAGGACAGACACCAAGGGGTGACAGAGTCATCTGGTCACGAGAACTGAGCCAAATGCAAGACGGGCACTCCCTCACCCTTCCCATTTAAATGCATCATCAAAATGTCCACATTTTAATCACATTTTTTAAAACAGCTGCATCTCACCACTGCCTGTATTCATGTAAATTCCACCTAATTTTTTTATGCTCCCAAAACATGAATGTATATAGCAGTCACCCAAGGGCCCTGTTAATGGGGATCCTGACTCAGCAGGCCTGGGGCAGGGGTGGGGGGTCTGAGATCCTGAATTGCCACTAGGCTCCCAGATGGTTCATCACCACATTCCCATCAGGGTAAGGTTTCAGAGCAGTGGTGCTCAACAGACTGATTTTGTCCCCCAGGGGATGTCTGGCAATGTCTGGGGACATTTTCGGTTGTCACAACTGAAGGGATGGCTACTGGCATGTAGTAGGTAGGGGCCGGGGATGCTGGTGAACATCCTACAATGCATAGAACAGCCCCCTACAAGAAAGAATCATCTGGTCTAACATGTCAGTAGTGCTAAGGTTGAGAAACACTGGTTTAGAGCAAACTTTTAAAAAGTAACTCATGAAATTCAAGTATCTCTCCATAGTAACTCTTCCTATACCATCTCCTTGCTAGCTTAATCTTAATAGATAAGAGCCTAATAAAACCACTAATGTTTGTCTTGACTTGTGTCAACCCCCAAATAGCTTTGACTGCCTTCCCTTTCCCAAGGGATTCCTACACGGTGTTTCAAATCCCATTCCTTTGCTTTCCATTCTCTACCTCCGCTCACATGCCTAATTTCTAAAATTTCCTCTAATAATGCAAAGCAGAAAACTGGCTAGAATGGAGAGAAAGGAAAGTGGATTTCAACACCTCTCCCTTGCTGGGGCCTCAATCCTAGCCTCTATTCCGACCAGATTTAGGAAGTGTGCCACCTTACACTGCAGAGAGCCAGCCCTCTCCTCCCTCTTTGCCAGTGGAAGCCGGGTACAGTCCTCTCCGAGAGAACTAGGTACACTCGACACCTGCCTAACTCATTGGTGTCTACGCTGGGTGGTCACAAAACACTGAATGTCTGTGTTCCTTCACAGACCGATTCTCTCCCATTCGAGGAAGACTTAGTGAGAATTTACCACATGAATATGGGTTGACCCCAGGAGTCCAAAAACAGACAGCTGTAGTCCCTGCCCTCATGGTACTGGAGCCTAAAAGGGGGCGGCAGACACAAATGAAAAAAACGAAGATCGCTACACAGTGAAAGCGTCACCACGGCCGGGAAGTTGAGACTGGGAGGATTCTGTACAAACAGATCTTGTCAAAATAATTCTTATGTTCCTTTAGCTTCCTCACAGACTTTACTTTCCATAATTGCATCTTTGTTCAACCTAAGATAAAAGCATGTAGGTTCTGCCACTTCCTTGGGTCTTCATTTCCTCACGAGGGCTCCCATGTCATGTAAAACTTACATTAAACACGTTTGGATGCTTTTCTCCTGTCAGTATGTCTTATATCAGTTTAGTTTTCAAGCCCAGCAAAAAAAACCCCTACGAGGGTAGAGGTAAAATGTTGCTTCCCCTATAACGTCTTGACTGGAGCAGTGGTTACACAGGCGTGTACATTTGGCCAAATTCAAACCATACCTTTACATTGGGAGCATTTTCATGCATGTAAATTATACTTCAACAGAATAATAGTAAAAAAAAGCTTGGTTTTAAAGACTGAAATAGAACTTAAAATATGAACTAGATTGAATTTTTCTTCTGAAGCTGGACATCTGGGTCTTTAACATTTTCTAAGCAAAACGGACACTAAAACACATTTGAATGCAACCAAGATAGTATGATGCATGTAATATATTATATATAAAGAGATTTTAAGGCTCAGAGTTAAAATACATGATTATAAGGCATATCTGGTTTAAGAAGAGCACTTTGAGAACAAAGTCCCACTTGAAACATTAGCATTATTATATTCTTTAAATATCAGACTGATAATCTTTTAATTTCATGTCAAACATTTGTGAACATGAAACACTTTGGTTCTAGTGCTGGTTGAATTCTCACTTGGGTGGTGATTAACTGTGACCCCAGGTAAGTTTGAGGGATGAGGGAATGGCGAGAAGAGAGGGGATATGTGTACTCTGAGTGGGGCAGACCCACGTTCCTTTGTCTCTGGACCACCCACTGCCCTTTCCAAATCCGGGATCAACAACATTGATGGGGTCAGTCCTCTGCTATACCTAGGACTGCGGAAATATGTAAGGCCATCCCAGAAAACTCAAACCATTCTTTTCTCTTTCACTATAGGGCCTCTTGAGAGGACTATCATGACTCCATAAGAAATTATCATTCACCACTTCCCACCAGTTGCTAATGATCGTCAAGGAAGACCGTCAATTCTCCACCTGAAATGCCAGAATTGTGACAGTAAAAGTCATTTGTCCAGAAAGGTCTATGATCTCAGGCAGAGAAGCAGAGGAGGTCACAGAGGCAGGGCTAGCCCAGGATGTCCTAGCGGAGGGGGAAGGATGCAGAGGAAGACTGGGCCCTGCCCACGCCCTGGCTCTCACCAGCACGGTGATCCCTTGCTCTTTGCACAGCATGGCCACCGCTCCCAGGAGGATACTCAGCAGCACCCAGAAGGTGGAAGAATGTGCTCCCTCCTTGTTACCTGCCAATTAAGAGAAATGATAGGTCCAAAGTCATGCAATGCAGCTCAGTCTCGTTAGCATCAGGAACTAAAACTCTACACATGCACCTTAAATTACCACAATTTAAAAACAGGGTTTGGTCTTCAGATAGCACTTTGCGCAGGTGAGTGTGCATTTCTGCTTTCCAGTTAGACAACACCCTCTAAATGGTATGGATGTCCCCTCTCTAGGCTCTCCTGAGCAGGTGCCCAGAGCCTTTGGGAGGCATTGTAATGGAGCCTCGGCCACAAAAACACCTCTGGCCACAGTCCTCATGGGGCAAGTACCTTCTTCCCAACCTGCCAGTCACCTACTAGATCATTCTGACAAGTCATGCTGAGAACTCCCACTGAGACTGTGAACAATCCATCTGGTTTCAAGGTGACCCCGACGTCGCTGCTGCTGTCATGATGGGAGGAGCTGGGAGTGCCTGTGCAGCTCCGAGCATCTCTGCCATGCCTGGGACAAGCGTGCAGGCTCCTGGAACACCACGTGGCTTAGGACGGGTCTGCTCTGCTCCCAGTCGGAACAGCTCTGACCTCTACCAAAGAATGCACCTAGCGCTGGCACCTACCTTGTACCTGGGACAGGTAAAGCCTGAGCTGCCAATCTGCATGGGGGCCCGAGCATTAACAGGAAGCCAAAGCATCACCAGACACGCGAACACCATGAGAAGCTCGGGTGGGCGGGAGTGAGAGTAACCACCACCCGTCCGTCCCGAAGCGGACTTCTGAGGAGGCAGGGTCTGGCTAGACACTGTTGTGGCAGACGGCGTATGCAATCTGGGGGCCAGAGCTGAACTTCCAGGGAGGAGAGAGGCGGCCACAAGGACTACTCATCTCTTCCTCCTTTGTGAAGCCCTCACCCATCATCTAAATAAACGAACAATTTTAAAAGACATCAATTTGATTGGGGCAAATGTGAACCTGCTTGGAGGATCCAATCATTAGCTTGCCAGAAACCCTGGTCTGAATTCCGGCTCTGCCACTTGCTGTGTGACACCGAACAAGTTACTTACACTCATAGTCCCAATGACCCCATCGATAGCACGGGGGCAACATTACCTGCTTCAGGATATATTTGAGAGAAAAAAATTATATAGGAATACTTGGCCATTTGTGTTAAAAAATATGTTAACATGCTTATATATGTAAACATGCAAAACAGATCTCTGAAAAATATACAAGAAATTGACTACAGTACTTTTGGAGAAGTTCAAAGAAGAAAAATTAGAGTAGGGAGGAAGTCTTTTTACTATATTACCTTTAGTACCTTTTAAATTTTCTTAACCATGTACATGTATTAAAACCCACACTAAAAACCAAACATTTACGACAGGCACAGTGGCTCACGCCCATAATCCCAGTACTTTGGGAGGCCAAGGCAGGAGGATTGCTTGAAGCCAGGAGTTTAAAACCAGCCTGGGCAACACAGTGAGACCCTGACTCCAAAAAAATAAATAAACAAATAAATTTAAAAAGAAAAAAAATTCTAAGCATTGGTATAGTGCCTGGCCCACAGAAAACATTCAATAAATGTTTGTTGCAATGAATCAGACAAACTCCATTAGCTTAGAGGGAGATGGAATTTCCAATGGGACTTTGGTGCAGTAGTCGAGGTGGTGGCTGACCTCGTCACACAATGTGCCACACATATTATGTAGTGTAAAAGATATACCTTGGTTCTCATTAAACTGCTTGCTCAGGAAACCAACAAGCGTGTGGAGATGTGGGTGAGCACGTGTGTTTTGTGCAGACCCTGAATGAAAGTCTCGTGAACACTGAAGAATGAATCAGCAAAGCACCAGGAGGCAGGCCTTCGAGTCCTGCCAACAGCCAGTGGGTCTGGCCTGTGGGTGGGAGGCGCTCTTAACCTCCCATGTTCTATGTTTGGGTTGAGACTCTTGTCAAGATGATGCAGGCCTGTCCCCAGCCGAGACCCTCTCAACCATGGGCAGGCTAACTCCTGATGTACCTGGCTGGCACTGCCTGCAGGACCAGGCTGCAGGCTGGGCCGGGGGCCTGGGATCTGGGGAGGAAGCCTCCGCATTCGCAAACAGGCGCCAGTAGCAGGAGACATTTGGAACTCAGGCAGCAAGGAGGGCCAGGCTGACATTTCCTAACCTTTTCAGGTTTAGGGGGGAATCTCTGCATATCAAATTCCCGGATTTAACTACAAAGCAGCAGAATAGGTACTCTACAAAAAGTTTATTTGGTGGAGGCATTTATTATGGTGGAGGCATTTTAGGGCTTTTCTCAACTGGTCAGCAGTAAAAAGCCTCATTAACTGGCATCCCTTTGTCTCATAAAACACAATGAACATTCCTGTTTTAAGGTCTTTCAAATCCTTCCTTTTGCCTTCAGATAACAGTGGCTTTCAAACAGTGGCTTTAAAGGTCCCTCTAAATCGGCTAGTGGCACCTGTCCAGTTTCTCCCTGTCTATACTGCATTCTAGCTCCCCCCCACCCCCGCACCACCACCAACTCTATTCCCTTAGCCTAGAATGCCCCTGGCAAAATCCTACCCAATCAATAAGGCCGACCCCGCCCTCCCACACTGCTCACCTTTGGGCTGGGTACTTCTTTGGTGGGGAAGGGGGGCTGCCCTGTGCATCTTAGGATGTTTAGCAGCACACCTAGCCTCTCCCCCTGCCCCCTGCCCCCCAGTTGTGACAATTAAAAATGTCACAGACATTGCCTAACAACTCTGGAGGGTGGGGGTGGGGGGAGTGGGAAATCGCCTCCATCTGAGGACCATTGACCAAAACCAGCGCTACTCAGTGCGTGGTCCACGGACCTGCACCCGGATCTTTTTAGAAACACAGACTCAGGCCCCAAACAGATCTGCTGAATCAGAAATTGAGGTTGGGAACCAGCAATCAGCCTTTAACAAGCTTTCCCGAGGACTCCGCTGCTCCCTAAAGGTTGCGAGCATTACCCTCAGTAGTCAGCCTGCTCACAGCTGTGTGGCGGGCACCACGCCTGGCTTGTGGGAGCCACTAAAAATGTGCCTGACTGCATCAGCAGCACTGACTGACTGGAAAGGCAACACGTGTTCGGTCAATGAAGTGACTAGCTACCATCTACCAAGAGGCATTTAAGAAGCTGTGAGCTCCTGACAACCGCAGAACCACAGGTATTAATAGTGCTTCTTGGAGGCTGTGCATCGAATCTCCCTTGCAGAGGTGGAAATGCTGGAATCCTTTCCAAGATGCTTCCAGCAGGGGGCCACCTGGCCTTGACTTGAGTAACTTCAGTGATGGGGATTAACTGCTCAAAGCACAGTCCACCTCGTTTTTTAAACTTGGGGTTGTTGAACATTCCTCTTTATGTGGATCCCAAGCCTGCCTCCCTACGCTTCAGGTTTTAGCTCTGCCCTTGGGCAGTGCTGCTGCTCCAAACTGCTCAGGCGCACGGAGCCTGGAAGTCAAGTTCTCGCTACCGAAAACCATTACATGTTACTGTAATTAGATCCATCGCGCAAACTAAGGATCGTGTTACTTGCAGAAATTAATAATTTTATATGTATGTAACACCAAAAGATAATTATGAGCCACAACAAAACCCTGTTCAAATTGAGCATAATCCCAATTTGAGCATTTACATGTTTATTGGAACTTAATATTTAATTTGGTCATTTGCTAGCCCTCATGTACAGACAAGTATTTGGTAGGCACCAAAACTTTAAAAAAACTATGGCCAAAAATAACCCTAAAACTAACATACTCATTAATTCCCTTTAGGAAAAGTCTCCACCAGTTTTAGCAGGGGCGCACAGGAGCCTAGCTGGCAAAACCGAGGTGATCTCAGCTCACGATGTCACAAGCCAGGGCACTGGAGAGGTCCAGGCCTCCTGCCACGTAACAGAAAGAGGAATGGCCGGGCCCACTCAGTCTTGGGGACAGTGCGTGTAGCCCCCCTCCTCCCATAACACATTTTCCTGAGTCGGGGTCAAACCACCTTCAGGATTTTCTCCTATTATAGCAGTTTATATGTAAACACAAGCCTTTAATTATAAATGACCCCATTAATTACCACAGGGTCTCAGCCGCAGATAAAAGGGTAAAAGACACCCTTGCCCCACCCAGCCCCTCCAGGCCCAGCCCGAGGAGACGGCGCCTGGTCAGGCCCCAGTGCTCTGTTTCCATGCTGACTAAGAATTCGGTTCAGCAGTTCACTGGAAACCGAACAGCTCCCACTTGGAACCCCACCTCACCAACCTACTACTGGAATTTGATTTTTTTAAGCTTCTCTTACTCCCACAATTTGTGTTTGTACTTCTCAAAGAACATGATTTCCCAATGTAAAGTTCCCCGTTCTTAATTTCAAAATTCCTAGGAAAACTGCTTAGCAAAATGGAATTAGCTCGTATTTTTACTTGACTGTAACACAGACTAATTTTTCCCCCATGGGCCAGGGGCCTGTGATAAGAAAAAAATTCCTAGTTCCTCCATTAAAATGCCCAGAGGACTGCTCTTGAAGGCACTCTGTTAACACAAAGTTAAATTACTGCACAGATGTGAAAATGATGGGCCCATGTTCCACTTATCTAGAATTTAAAATGGCTTTCTCCTTAGATGGCTAAATCAGAGACATAACTGAAAACAGCAAAGTAACATACAGCAGCCAGACTTTGGATTTATTGATAGTCTTCTCCCTAGTCTCATCCACAATTTCACCTTTCAAAGCCTTAACTCTCCCCACCTCTTAAAATCCATTCCTGCAATTCTTAGGGAAGAGTCCTACTCTTTAATTTTCCCTTAAACTTCCGATATTCCTTCAAACAAACCCAGGATGAAAACATATGAAAGATGAAGGCAATGTTTCTTTGCTGAAGAAGTTTCTTCAGTCTCAGTGATTATTTAGTATTAAGTGTCACTTCTCAAAACAGTCGCAATTTCAGATTAATGGCAAAATCTCAATGGTCAGAGTTATAAAATTTAAAATTACATGTATAGCTCCTGTTGTATTTCTATTGCATGGCAGTGTCTACTCTACACCATATTATCAAAGACCCAGTTCACAGATGAAATGATTTGCACAGTGCTATGTTTTTATTCAAACTCTATCTTTGAAAACTTGGAAAATAGGAAATGAGATTATCTATTTAAACTAACTCTATCTTCCCCAATCCCTACCAGATTAGCCACTCAATATTTTTTCAGGAGTAACAGGACTAAGCATGCATACATACTTTGAGTCTTCCAGAATCCAAATTGGGGAGCTTAATTTAACTAATATTTTTAAATCATTTCATGTAAATCAAAGGAGTCCTCTTTACAAGGATGTAGTATGTACGTATATGATAAACCAAGGCCAACCTATATAGGACTGATGAAATGTTTCCAGTCCTGACGAAATGTTTCCAGTCCTGCAGGTGAACAAAAAAGGCCTCATACAAATTAGACTGGGAAACCAATTCTGACTGTTCAGGTAGCCCACCCTAGCGGACTTCTGGTAATATGACCTGCTTTAATATAGTTTTACTCATGGAATCCCCCAAATTAAGATTTACTTTGAATCTTGGTTTGTCAAGGTGAGTAATGCTCATAATTATCAATAGATAGCATAATCTAGATGAATTTGTGTTTTTGTGGCTATGTTCTTATATCATAACAAATGCAAGCCATACTTTTATTTCCAAGTTTGAGCAATTTAATAAGACAATTAAGATAACCTTGCATATAGTGGGTACTCAATAAATATTGGCTGAATCAATAAACAGTTTCATTTATTTCCACATTCATCAGAAGTCTTATTATATTACCACACTTCTATTGCAATTATGAGATGTAATTTAATACCCAAAAGTTAATAATTTGCTTAGTGTGAACAAATGCAGCCAGAAGTCAAGTTTTTTCACTTTTAATTTAAACTTCAGACCCCTTCACACTGGAAGAATCTCCATCACGTAAGAGACTCCTTAAAAAAAAATTAATTAAAAAATTACATAAGGAATATAAAAAGTATGGGGAAAATGGATTATTTTCATTTTAAATTTAGAAGTAGCTGTTAAAAAACAGTAAAAATAAATCCTGAGAGACAGATGTCGCCTCCAGCACAGTTGCTTTATAAATATCTTTATTCAGAAAAATCTTCCCAAGATAGGGAATTCTAACTTGTGCATGGCTCTATGTGAGCATCTCAGGATGTCACTTTTACCCAGAGTTCTCCATCTCATCTTCATCCCAATTGCTAAATTTTAAGCACCAATGACCCAGGAGAGGATGGAAAAAACCATTTTGACACAATGCTGCATCTCTTCTCTCTTAAGAAGACAACTTGCTCTAGGATAATTACGCAGCATTAGCATACATCAGCAGTTAGAGATTTGCCTAGGCAATGTTTTTCTTGTTTCAGTACATGTCTCTATTATCTAAGATAATTCAAT
>RJWJ010030806.1:0-19641 GCA_004363605.1 Indri indri | reverse complement strand
ATGATGCTTAACATTAAATTGCATATCAGGTATCTGCATGATATGAAGAAGAATGGACTCACTCTCATTTCTTACTAGTTTCAGACTACTTTAGATCTTTTCAGCTAAAGACCATTTTGCAACAATATGTGCCATCTAATTAGTAGATGCAAGACTGTATTTTCAATCACTCTTTTACATGGGGTCTGTTGGCAGCTGCGTGAGATTGTACTCATCAATACCTTTGACAGTTCATACATGTCAGTAAGACAAGATTTTCACAAGCTTCTTACAAGGCCAAAATGCACAAAAATGAAGAGGTGATTCCAGACTGACAGATCATTTTAGGTGAGTTGAGTAGGCTCTAATTGACTCTTGGTTTCCTATGTATCCAGGTTTCCAAAGAATACACCAAATTGTGACACCATTTAATGGAAATCTTGACTAGACCTTATCTTTTTCTGCCACAAGCCAGTAAAGTGTATTTACACTGCATATATTATATATATGCATATATATATATTTATGCACATAAGGATTAATTTTTAGATTGCTCTTGTACAAGAGCAGGATTTTTCCCCCTTTACCACATGTTTACTCTTCTTAACTAGAAGCAGGATAACCAGATATAGATAACCAGATAAACTCTGAGAACCATAGAAATGCAATGTCCAAGAGTGATTTGAATAGTTCATAGAGAGTAAAATTTCAAGTAAGAAGTATACATAAAATTTTCTGTTGTATAAGTTTTATGTTGTCTTTATTCTGACTTATAGGTTAAAACATATTCTAACTTTCAGGGGAAAAAATCCACTTCTCTTCAAAATTGTTTTCGGGATATTTTCAAATATTTTATTTGTAATAAAAATTGTCATCCATGTAATGCTTGCTACGTGCTGGTCTCTGTGCTGAGCACTGAGCACACATTAGTCCTTGCTTATCTTTATAACCCTATAAAGTAAACCTTATTATCCTCATTTTTCAGATGAGAACCTTTGTACTTAGACAAATGAAATAACTTTACCAAGCCCGTAAATGTCGTGGTTGGAAGTCACAGAACACCGACCCAGGCTGTTTGGAACCCAAACCCTTGATCTTTAACCCCAAATCAAGGTGCCTCCAGAGGTTTTTTCAGTTGTGGTGGAAACCATCTGTTTCTTTTATTTCTTGAATAAAAGGGTCTTCTTTGGGTGGTTTATCGACCAATGCTTTTTGCTTTAAGTGGCTGCTTGTCCCTCTCATGTTTGATTTCCTGTGTCCCAGCTCCTCTTCCACTCACCTAGTCAAAGCGCAGCCCCAATTAGAATGACGATTTTACTACATCAATTTTAAGATGTAAATGGCATCCTTATAAACGTGCATAAGCACTTCTGACTTTCAAAATCATGCAGACCAATGGAACCTAGCTAATATTTCATTAGCTAAATGCTATGCACAATTTATTATTAGACTATTATGTGAGCTGAGAACATTTTGGGGAGCAAATTACCCATCAGAATTTTATTTGATTACTCTAAAATGAATTTTCTATAGTAAGCTATGACATCTCCAGCAGATTTGTGCTCTATGTTATTAAATATTTGAATTAACTGAGACATATAATGTTCACCATATATAAAAGGTTTCCTTTCAATATTTCTATGAATAAATAGCTTGCATATATAATAATTTCACTTTTTATGAATGCATGCAAGTATTGTTTAATAAACAATGTTACAGCATCTTCAATAATAAATGTCAAGTGTTTAAGATGAAAATCAACATTTCTTCTTTGAAACTTTTAAAATATGTCAAGGCACATATTCAAAATGGTATCTTACTTTTAGCGATGAATAAAAATTCAAAACATATATCTAGCCAGAGAATGCCCCTTTTCTTACTTTTTTGTAAAAACCTTTTCCTTTTAATAAGATCAAAACTGACCATTGCTACAAACTACACATGATGAAATTGCTTCTTATTGTAATTTGTTCTTGATTCAAAAAATTCTGCTAAGAAAGTAGAGGTTAAATTAGTTTTAATAATGTTTCTAAGTGTTCCAGAAACGTGCTAAAAATACACGCATCAAATGTTTCTTTATGAGTAAAACTTAAAAGCAGAATGATAGATTGAAAATATGTGAGTTTTGGGATCAGAGACCTGGTTTTTTATCTTAGTTTTGCCACAAGAGAGGTGTGAGTATTACATTAGTTACTTAATTTCACTAGTTCTCATTTTGTGAATCTTTAAAATGATTGTGAAACCTAGATATATGTTAAAACTACTTTATCTTCTGAGATTAAAAATATTGGCTCAATATTCTTATGTTATCTCCTACAGGAAGTGCAATACCCATCCCAAGATTTCTGTAAATTCCTATTATAAGCCGAATTGTGTGCCCTCAAAATACATACACTGAGGTCCTAATCCCTAGTACCTCAAAATGTGACTGTATTGGGAAATAGAATTTTTAAAGGGATAATTTAGTTAAAATGATGTCATTGGGTGGGGCTGTAATCCAATGTGACCGATGTCTTTGTAGAAGAGGATATTTGCACACAGACACATACAGAGAGATTACTGGAAGACACAGGGAGAAGACAGCCAAGGAAAGAGGTTTGGAAGGGATCCTTCCCTCTAGTCCCTCAAAAAAAATCCTGCCAACACCTTGATCTCAGACATCTATAGCCTTCAAAACTGTGAGACAACAAATCTCTGTTGTTTGAGTTACTCAGTCTGTAATACATTTTTATGTCAGCCCCAACAAACTGACACAGTCCCTGAGGTTCCACATGCAATGGTCATTTCTGGCTCCAATGTCCTGATTCCAATAAACTATATCACTTATGTGTCCATGAAAATGCCACATGGGACCAGGGTGAGAGACAGTCTTATTCTCCATTTTTCATTTCGTGCTAACCTACAAAAGAAAATTATCCATATTCCTTGATCTCCCTAAAAACCACTTATAGAATGTTTGCAGTGATTCTGGGGTTTAACAGGACAGAGACGCAACTCAAAATTGAATATTTCACATCTCTCTTATTGAAAATCCTACATTTACTCTGGGAATTCCTCACCTGTCATATTTCTTTGTAGGTTCCAGACTCCTACTTACTGTGATATTTGAACCCTTCCTCAAATCCCCCTCAAAAAAAAATTCTCAGCTTCTCATTCTCCTAAGTTATTTCCCTTTAGATCCTTCCAAGAAACTGCATTCCCTACATTTTATTATGCATAAAATTTGACATTCCATTTGGGCCTGGCTCTGCATTAATAAAAATCCATGGGTTTCACACAGTAGTCAGAAGCCTTGGCTGAAACTTACAGAAGAAATACCAGCCTGAATTTTCTTCTTCCTTCATCTGTCTTCATAAGTAGAAAAAGGAGAAATTTTCATTTTCGCATTATTATGAATCACCATGTGTCTTTTTTCACAATTACAAAACACATTGATAGGTTGCTGTGAAGATTGAAGTAGAAATGTCCATCTCAGTGACTGACAGGAAAGGGGTGGGTACTTCATGTTTGACGAATAAATGAATGAATAATTCATTTATTGATTAACTAATACATACCTTGTCAGTTAATAGACATGATACTAGAGATGATATTTGAATCGCCATTGAAGGATGAAGAGACTTCTAAAAAGAAAAACATCGCAGGCAGTGATAACAATTCCAATGCAGGATATGAATGAGCATGGATTTCAAAAAATTGTGAGAGGTCAGATTATAAAGTTCATAAACGTGTTGACGGCAGTATTAGCCTGCTCAGTTTGCCATGAGTCTTACAATCAAATAGCTGTTCAGCCACACCCCATTGTCCTCTTCTGAACAAACTTTCTCATATGGCTGGCTGAGGATCCTCTGTATTTCCAAGTTATGATTTCCTTTTACTTAACAATTGCTTCTTCAATTCACCTCTCTCCTTTGCATCTTACTATACAGAGTAGGGAAGATCCAACTTAAACCATCAGTATTTTGCTTAGAAACCTCCTCTGTTAAATATCCAATTTTACCATTTGCAAGTTTTACCTTCCACAAAACTTATAATACAATGTAGCCAAATTTTTTGCCACTTTGCAAGAAGGATCTCCCTTTCTCCTGTTTCTAATAATCTGTTCCTCCTTTCAGTGTTTGACGGTAGCAGAATGGCCTTTCCCATCCATATTATTACCTACTGTCCTTCATGGCAATCTCGGCCTTTTTTTTGGATGAACCTCAAAACTCTTCCAGCCCCTACCCATCGACCAGTTCCAAAGCCACTTCCACATTTTTAGGTATTTGTTACAGTAGCACTTCACTTTTTAAGACCAAACTTGCATTAGCTGCTTGGGCTGCTAAAATATGAAAATAGTGGTACTAAACAACAGTAAAATCTTTTGCTCAAAATATCGTAAGGTCATCCACAGAGAAAAACCATTATAGACAAGAAATATCTTACATGGAACCTAAACACTGTGGTTCTCCTATTTCATCTTCAACTAAGCACAAGACAAAATATCCCTTCTTAGTTCCAAAAGAAAGCTAATTACACAATGATGATCCTGTTGCATGCCCATCAACTTAAGACTGATAAAATATATTTTTTTATTTAGAAAAAAATGACCTGAATCCCTGGCCTCAGTAACCACCTCACTCAGGTGTCAGGGGCCTTTGGTAAGGTCACTGAGAGTCTGTTGAGGGCTCAGTGCTCTATTATTGCTTTTACTAGAAAACAATTGCAAGGTATGTTCTATTGCCTAGAGGTTAATGGAATAGTCTTTTGATGGAGACTATTGATATGAATAATTCAATAAATGTCTCCATTTAGAAGCATGCTACTTTCAAATGTTTGATTAAAATAGTTCTAAAAATTATTGTTGCTATCTTAAGTATCAATGAAATCATTGAAGATATCTATAAAATTGCACCTGAGTTCATCAAAGAGTGTTTATTAAATGGATTCTTTAGTGTCCTTAGTAACAGCCTCTTTAGAAAGGGAGCTGTAATATCATTTTATAGTAGTTTCTGAATCTATTAATCTACAGACCAATAAGGTTCTGTAACCCACTCATGCCAATATAATAGGTAGACACATATAGACAGGGATATGGATATACACATGAAAATAATTCATATGTTTATATTTTATAAAAATGTCTAATTTGTTGAAGATTTCCAAACATCCTTTCTTGGAACGAACTACCTTTTTTTTTCCTGTTTCTCAGATCATGAACTCTCTCTTTTTTGATATATGTTTAAAAATGTTTGTAATAAAATTGTGGAGATTATAAAGATTTTTGTTCTAATATTCTCACTTGCCAAATGTTATTCTACATCTTACCAAGTGTTATTCTACATAGAGTGATCCAATTTTTAAATAAAAATTTCTTTTTAATCAAGGGTGTAAGAATTAATACCCAAAGGGGATAATACTAAAGATTTAAGTATAGATTTTATTGACAAGTCCGTAAAGAGTTAAGTGTGTTGTAAAGTTATGAAAAAGTGCAGTTATCTTAGGTGCAAAAGTTGTATAGCAGATATACCAGCAAAAACAAGAATTTCTCATGTCTTTTTAATTCCAAACTTCATTCCTTCTCTCCAATGATAGGTTTAGCTCGTCTGGACCCTGTAGGCTTTACTCAAATTACACTATCACCCTTGAGATGTTAGGCTCCAATAAGCTCACATAATCTTTCACTTCTCTATTTTACAACATGGAATCCCCAAGCTTAGTACATACACTATTAGATTTAGTTGGAAATATTCATGTTTTGAGATCATTTTAGAAAGAAATCCATTTATGAGATGCTGCTTCCCAGAAAATTATAAATATTATATTTTCTTAATCAACAAGCATTGACTACTTAAGCATGCCATGTGTTGTTAACCAGCAGTCCCTAAACTTTTTGGCACCAGGGACCAGTTTCATGGAAGACAATTTTTCTGTGGATTAGGGTGAGGGGGTTGGGGAATGGTTTGGGGATGATTCAAGCACATTACATTTATTGCGCATTTTATTTCTACTCTTATTACATTGTAATACATAATAAAATTATACAGCTCACGATAATGCAGAGTCTAGTGCCGCCACTGATCTGACAGGAAGCAGAGCTCACGTGGTGATGCGAGCAATGGGGAGTGGCTGCAAATACAGGTGAAGGTTTTCCCCTTCGCCGCCGTTCACCTCCTGATGTGTGTCCCGGTTCCTAGCAGGGTACAGACTGCTAACAGTCAGCAGCCTGGGCGCTGGGGACGGCAGCGTTAAACTAGACACTTTTACATTATTTCTACCATTTAATTCTTATTTAAACTCAGTGAGATAGGGACTATAATAATTCCCTATAATAGGTGGAGAAATCTAGGCTTAGGGAGCAAATTTACTTATCCTTATTTAAGCTAATGTCCTATTGCAAGAAAAACACCAAGCCAGGAATCAAACTTAAAGGCGCTCTTTTGAAGTCCATTCTTTCCTGCCTCATGAAAATGGTTTTCCTATCGCTACTGTGCTTTCTACCTCATTGAGTTCGAGTAGGTTAAGAAGTCAAATTTACCAAGACTGAGGAAAAGAACCAACCGCTGAGGCTAATGCAGTAACGCCACATATTTACAAAATGAAAGGCAGCATTAAAGCCTCTGCAAATCCATGGAAACAGAAGCATCATCCAATTAATATCAAATGATACATGGGTAGGTTGTCCCTGCCTCAGCAAAGGCAGGTCTTGGATCCAGCAGAGGAACACGCAGCTGTGGCTCAGGACTGCCCCTTTGGTATTTTCTCTAATTCGTTCCGTTTATTACCCCCAGGGATTCCGGAACACGGCCAGTGTAAAACCTCCGAGGCACATCAGGTTGGGAATGGGGGTGGTGACAAAGATCCGCGCAAGGATATTTAAGTCAGTGTTTGATGCAAAAGACCAAAGTACGCGAGAATGCAAGGGGAAGTACCAGTACTTCAAATGGGAGCCGTGACAAGGTAAGCAGAAATAAACCAAGAAAAAGGGAAAACAAATGTCTGTAAGTGGGAACAGATCAGGGAGAGGAAGACAGAAAGGACAAATAGGATTCCGGGAAGGATGTGCTTGGTAATCCAGTTTTATTCCACGAGACATCATGTCTCTGGATTAGCTATTTCCGCCGCTGTGGTTCACATACCAAGTCATAGTGATGTTGGCTTAAGAGTGCGGCTACCTGACAGGTAAGAATCTGAGCCCTTCACAGAAACCCTTTCTGTTTTCCTAGCTTGCCAATCACTTGAATGAAGCTGTGGCTCTTCATTGCAGATGGCCTCCCTTTTCTTCTATTCTGCGAGGCAGCTGTGCTCCCGCCTGATTCCCCGGCCAGCCTGCGCACCTGAGCCTGCACCATCTGTCCAGTTCTGCGTGTCCAGTGGCAACCTGCACCACAGAGCTGGCCAATATGCATTGCTTACCAATTTCTCCTTCACATGGGGTATACCAGCTCTTGTTATGAGTAGACATACATTTCCCTAAATTATCAAAATAACATATAAAATGTATTACTATCTAATAATACAATATGCACTTATGTAACAGTATTACACATTACACACATTGCAATATTAAGTCAGCATGTACTACAAAGTTTGCTCATCAATCCCCAGGAGCATTTTGTTAGGAAAATCTATCACTACCTCATTCTAAATTCCCTGGCCTCTGGTGGGCAAGAAAGGTCAAAGAGAAAAGGAGGAAGAAAGAAAAAAGGATAATGTGATGCTGATGGTGAAGAGAGCAGTTTATTTCTCAGAAATTTGGGCTGAAGTCCTCTGCTTTCTGTCTCATACCTCCCCCACTTTCATGCTCCAGCTCAGACCATCTCTACCCAAGGGCATTTACAAATATCATGTCCTGAGCCTTGAATACTTGAGCCATTCCAATCTCTGTCTGCATTTTTAACCAATGTCTCCCTAGGGAAAATTTTTGACCCATGATGTAGCTTCTCATACACTTTCCCCGCAAGCCGACTTGCTCAGAGGTATAGTTTCTCGCTCTTTTGTTTATCCTCACATTTTTTTTTTTTTTTGCAGACACCTTTATCGTGGTCCTTCGAATGATTTTTAACAATCCTGTTTTTCCCCCCAATTTCTAAGCATCTATCAAAGAGGAGGCCCTCTGTAATAGGGCCAATTGAATAAAGTGAATAAAATGAACTAGTATATCAAAAACCAAAATGTAACATTTTTTCATTCTGGCTCCTAATAACAAACAAGTTAGTGTGGTGTAGCTTAAAATTTAACAGAATGTTGTGCTGTAGTAATAGATGTATATGAACACTAGTGTAAGTCCACATGGGTTCAAAACAACAAAAGCAGTGTAGGGTAACTGACATGTAAAATGTCAATAAACACACACAATTAAGCAAAAATCAAATCATGTTGCCTCACTGTAAAGCACAGTTATTTTTCATTCCTAAAAGAATAATTTTGGTTTAAATCAGTTTTCACATTATTTAAGCAGTGGAATCTCTCTCTCTGTCTCTCTCTCAAACCAAAGTCTGTACAGAGCCTCCAGGACACAATAAAAGAGTCATGAGCATGGTTAGCACCCAACACTTTTGTACTTTTCATGTCCCGCCCTCTCAGAGGTTCCCGACCCCCTGCAGTGAAGGGAAGGGGCTCTACCACACAATTTGGAAATGACCACCTGATGATCTCTAAGGCATTTTCCTGTTCTCCACAGCTTTTAGGGAACAAAACCGAGTTTTTTTTAGTAGACAGATGTTCACTTGATAAAAATTACCACCTGATCTATATTTTCAATGTTTTATTTCACTGTTCTAAATAGTTAAGGGCATTTTTATTACAATATTACTAGTAAGTATGTAAGTGGTAAATCTGTTTTTCTTAATTCATTTATGCCCACACCAGTGTACTTGTTGTGCTAGAATTACAACATTTTACAACTAATCACTCAGTAATAACTAATCGCCCAGTAACAATATTTCTGAAAGAAGTAAGATGATAGTCTAGAATATGTCCTAAAACTTTATCTCACACCTGTGAAAAATACTTAGCCACACTGGAGAAGAATACATATATATATATCTATATATATATATATCTATATATATATCACTAAAATATTATAATAGCATAATACACTTTCCCACTGTATATCTAACCTAATTTCTTCCCTCATATGCTAATCTGTAACGGTGCTTATACCAAAGTTGCCCAGTGTATTCATTCATTTTTATAGCTATTTGCATTGCACTTTAATCATTTGATACAGAAAACAGTATGTCTGTGAAACAAAGTCAAATTTTACATGAACAGCCTCTTGCAATATGCAAAATCATCAAACACTGAAGTTCATAGAATTGTTGGAAATTTAAGAAGAAATGTGTTTGGGGCTTTACCAAACCGGTGACTTTCAAAATGTAGTTTAAAACATTTAATAAAGTCATAACGTGGGCAGATATGCACATCCTTAAAACATAGTAATGTTTTGTATTTACTGGATGTACAGGGAGATCAAAGCCTTTGTCATAAACCCTCCCAGTAATGTTTGAAGCACTTCTTTGAGGTAGAAGTCTGTTTTTTTATTTTCTTTTCTTCTTTTTAAGACCATAAAATCACATGCAAAAACAATGACTTATATTAATAGCGTATTTAGAATCTTAACCAGTGTTTCCTAACATTAAATTTTACATTTAAGGCTTTGATATGAACCATGTTTAAAATATTGAAACGATTGTCTTACTTTATGAATACAGTCTGCCAACCTTTATTGCACACCTACCCACTGCAGAATATTGCAGCAGGTAGAGAACCAGCCAGAATATTAAATTTACAGCTGATTTTTTTAGAATTCTTTGGAAAAATCTTCATTTTTGGTTTCAAATGGTGCATGGTGATTAGTAAAAATCTTTACTTTTATTTTGCATCTCAAAATATGTCGATCTTGACTGAACTGAAAGTTAAAACTTAAATTCTGCACATTCTTGTTTGCATGTTGTAAAGAATAAAATTGCAGGTCATAGCTGACTGGAAGCCTCACTGCCAAACATTTAGCACAAAGGATATGAGCCCCTTGTACTATACACATCCTTTAAAGTCCTTCATAATTCAGCATCTTATTTTAGCCAATACATTCTAAATTTTTTCCTCATAAACTTTTAGTTAAGGAGGAAACATTCAATGTTTCAAATTTGGGGAAGCAAAGAGAACCCATTCACAGAAACTTTTTACTTTTGGAAATAATTAAAAAGGTAAAATGCTGGTCATGATCTATCCCTCCAAAAAATAGTTGGACAATTATTAAGTCATAGTAGATATGAAGAGCTTGTATTATAGATCTATGTAAATATTAAATATACATAGCACATAGTAGTAACATTCATCGAGTGTCGGGCAGGTGGGCGCGGGGAGAAGGGGATGGGTGTATTCACACCTAATGTGTACAGTGTGCACAGTCTGTGGGATGGACGTGCTTGTAGCTCTGACTCGGGCAAGACAAAGGCAATATATGTAACCTAAACATTTGTACCCCCGTAATATTCTGAAATTAAAAAAAATAAAAAAATAAAAATAAATAAATAAATCTACACATAGCCACAAGACATTCTCTGTAAATGGCTTACAAGGATTTCTTATATTTTCATCAATTCATTATTATTCATCATCTTCTCTATGAAAAAACAAAAGACAACAATGAAAGGTTTCAAATAAAGGAAGGTTAGATTCCTCCCTCCATCCCTAAGGAGGGATTTAAGTGCAAATTATAAGGAAATGCTCCACACTTATTAAAAGAAGCATGATCGAAAACCAGCAGGCAGCCAGCAAGTAGGATTTTTCTGACTTACTGGCTGAGACAAAATGATTTTGTTTTGTTTTATTCAGCTCCCACCTAAGCAGAAACCTGCCTCTCCCTCCCTCCCTCTCTCTCTCTCTCTCTCTCTCTCTCTCTCTCTCTCTCTCTCTCTCTCTCTCAGTGCAAAGATGAGACTAAGGAGAATGGAAGGTTAAAATTAGAGGTTTTGGTAAAAGGTTTTCAAACTGAGACATGGAAACTCAGACCATTTGCAACTAATGGCTATTTGCCCAAGAAGGGAAAAAATTCAGTCCAGTGTGAATAGTTAGAAAGTGTTCATTGAATTGTCACAAATATTTATATAAAATATAGCACAGCCTTCCTGTATTTAATTGCATTTTAGGAGAAAAAGGAAAATCTAACAGAAGTCATAAGCAGTTGTTGAAATGTTCCACGGTAGAGTATATGCCTTTGCTGAGAAATGAAAGTTATATTATGTGCTACCTTTTCATCTGCTGCATGTCTTTGCCAGCTGCAGAGACATGTCAGATGCCATTATTCTGCAGATTTTATTCTCTCTCTCTCCATTGCTAACCTCTTGTTGACAGTAATCAGAACTTGATGGAGGGGCCTACGCAGGTGTTATACGATAGTTGGTGCTAGCGTGATATAGTATGTGACAGTTTTAGTATTACATCCTGTAGGATGATACATCGTCAAATAATATTTCAGATAATCCTTAGTCTTTCAGCAGAAATGTAATTGTTACTCATCTAATAATATTTCCAGATGGCACAGTGGGTGAAGTATGGGCTAAAAATAAGGGAAGACTAGGCTAAGACAGGCCAGAGCAAATGTGGAATAAAGAAAAGCAACTGACCAGGGATTGTGCACAAGTACCAAGCTCTTTTAAAACTAGGATTCCTAGTTTTGGCCGTACTGAAGAGGTAGCCAAAAGAAACAGGTTTAGTGTTATGAAATAACATTTTGATAGAGTAGAAGGATCACTTGAAATGCTTCCCTCATAAGTTTTGTTTTTAAAGTGAAAGAGTTGCAGGAACTACAAACACTTTTTTTTTTTCTAAAAGCATAAATTTCAGAATAAGGTACCCTATTCATACAAATGACACTCTTGTAGACAACATCTGGTTATTGACATCTAAACATTACAGTATACTATTCTATTGCTTTTCACAAATTTTGCTTTGTTAAAACTCAAGGGGATTGTTATCAAAACTCATCTGTTTGCCATTGTTAAATAACGTCTACTTTCTGACTGACATTTTTTTCTCTACCTGAGGATACTAAGACTTCTTTATTTATTGGTGAACGTGTCAACTCTTTTTGAATTCAATGCATTTACCGTATAATAGAGGGCATGGCCTTTTCAAGTATCAAGCCTGTAAGTAATTATAGTGCTTCCTGTTATAACCAAGCATATGATACTTACAAGATGCATTTTCCAAACTTAAAGCAAATATTTAATGAGCCAACATTCTATGACACTTAAGCATACTGAATTTTTAATCAATGAAAGAAGTTTTTCAAATTTTGGAGACAGAAAAGTAAAGAAAAATGCCCTAAATATTTTATAATCCCCGGGAGCAAAATTTATATTAACATTCTCATAAATTATCTCTAATTTTAATGCCACATGCCCCAAAAGTTTTTGTTTCTTATAAAATGGCAGAATTTGTATCACATTACTCAGTAGACAGATTCTACTGACTATTTTTTTTTCCAAATTAAATGAACTGGGACAAACAAAAAAGTCTGAGACATCAACTTTTGATAACTTTCCATGAAAAATAGTCAACTCGAATCCTTATATTTGACATTAGAAGTTAAGAATTATAAATATATAGTTTGGCGAAGCTTTTTCATTCAGATATTTTTGTCTATAGAACAAATCTATGGCATGACTTACTGGGTGCATATCAATATATTGCTTTTCCTCACCACATAGAAATGATAATGGGGTAGGTAGTTTTTCTAATGTAAAGATCTGAGTATTTTATATATTTCTCATGTACCTTCTAGGTTACAAATGGAGAAAACTTCCACTTTCACTTGTAAAATATTTAACTTCTTAGATAAGCTACAAAGGCTTTCAATGTAATTCAATGTAAGTGATTCAATTTGATATTATATTCAATTCATATAAGTCTCAAAGCAAATAAATAGAATGACAGGAAGAGAAATTAGAATACTGTATGGCTCAGGTATTTTCACTCCATCAGGGTTTAACTTTTATCAATATGTTAGTGCATTTGTCTAAGTTAGTGGCTATAAATTAAAAATGACTTCAGGTTTTTAATTGACTCAATCCTAAACTAATGCAACTTATTCATAATAAATGCCTGTCCAAATATTGTATGTAAGTCATTTCAAACAATTAAGTCTATCTATCTGTCCATCTATCTATCTCCCCATCCGCCATCTGTCTAGCTCTGTGCTTACGTCTGTTCATGTGTCTGTTTGTATTTTAAGGCAAAGGAGGAGGAAAGTTGGGGGGTCATGGTGGAGAGAGGGAAGGGTGATTGAAAAGGACTTACCCATTCTCCATGGAGCTGGTCAACTGGCTTCCACAGTCTCATTTCTGGATGAGTTATTAAGGCAAAGACGCTGTAGCTCACGTAGTCAGCCCAATCCATAGTTCCCTGTGTTGAAAGGATAAGCTGTACGACTGCACCCTAAATTTTTTTTGTTAAAAATCTGTTAATCAGCTTTATTAAAACATTCTACAATGTATGCATACAGTAATCTCTTGATATCCATCAGACATTGGTTCTACATCCCCACTGCATACCAAAATCCTGGAATACTCAAGTCCTTTATATAAAATGTTGTGGTATTTACATGTGACTTAGTCACACTCTCCAGGTATATTTTAAGTAATCTCTAGATTACTTATAATACCTAATATAATGTAAATGCTATGGAAATAGGTACTATAATCGCTTGTTTCTATTTGTGTTATTTTTCATTATTGCATTGTCATTTTAATTTTTTTATATTTTTGATCTACAGTTGTTTGAATCTGCCCAATACAGAATGCACAAATATGGAAGCTCCACTATATATCAAAACATCATGTTGTATACAGTACATGTATACAATCTGTAATTTGTCAATTAAAAATTAAATGTTTTTAAATATCAGGTTTTTTCTAATTTTTTTTATATTAGAACAACTGTCAGCAGGGCTGTTTGCTGTTTGGTAATTTAGCCATTCTTTTCATTGATACTAAGGGAAATTTTAAAGGTATGAAAGTATTGAATATGCCTATTTTGTGGAAGATTCCACATTCTCTTTTTCCTATACATGTGTACTATATCTTGACTCTTTAAGCACAAGTTCTATTGTTACATTATTTTCAACTCTGCATCTATTATCTTATAAAATCTTTACAAACTACTTTCAAAAGTTACCTGTCACTTTCACAAATTCAGAAATTAGAAAACTGAAACCCAGAGAAGTGGTTTAATTTGCCTGAAGTCACACAGCTGTTAATTCAGTGAATCTGGATCTATAAACCAGATCTATTTGTCCCTAACGCTAAAATATATTACCTTTTGAATGGGGCCTTATGGTGATGGCTTTGTTAAATTGCTCAAGAAACACCAAATAGGCATACATTTTAGTAGAGTCCTTTCACAAGGCTACATATATTTGCTATACTTATGTTTTACACTTATTCCTTTATTATGACTTGTGCATAATTCAAGAAAAATATGCTTCCTTGCCACCATGGAAATTGCCCACAATAGCAGGTGATGATGATAATGACAATACTAGTCCATTAGAAGGACAGCAGGTGATTGTCCTATACATTTTATGTGTTAGCAAATTAAAGTAATTCTATTATTTATTTATTTACATACTTTTGGTTTTGGAATTTTTCCCTTCAAAATACTCATTCTCTATGTAACTAGATTTCAAACTCAAAATTTTCCAGTATTTATCAATCTTGCCTTAAACACGCTTGTGTTTACACTTGACACCAATTTTACAACAATCCTGGGATGTGGCTGCCCTCAAAAAAAGTTTTTTCTAGTCTGACAACCATATAGCTAACACTACTGTCTTAGTTGTTTCTTTCAAATGTGCTTTCAAAGACTTGAGATCTACTTTGTCCAAAGCATTGGTTTTCATCTTTAGTCACTTATACACAAGTTGAGCATCCTAATCCAAAAATCCAAAATTTGAAATGCTCCAAAATACAAAAGATTTTGAGTGCTGACATGACAGTACACTGACTACCTGTGATGGGTTGCATACATTATTAAAATACTGTATAAAATTGCCTTCAAGCTATGTGTACTATGTATCTATGAAACATAAATGAATTTTGTTTATCCCCAAGATATCTCATTATATATGTGAAAATACATCAAAATCCTAAAAAATCCAAAATCTGAAATGCTTCTGGTCCCAAGCATTCCAGACAAGGGATCCTCAACCCGTTTAAAGAAGGGCATCAAATGAATCTAGTGTCTTGGATTTAGGTTATGCATGTATCCATTAATAAATAGTATTAACAAAGATGTCCCAGAATTTCAATTTGAGTACATATTTGATTTTGAAATATCCATGACAAGTAATATTACTGGAGGACAATTTGTCTTGCAGTTGTTTTCTAAAAAAAATTTCATCTAAGTTTAGCTTTTCAAAGAGTAAATATAAAGGAACCAGCTCTTAGTCTGGTTAAAAATTTATTGATCAATAAAATTTCACCAAAGAATGTAAAAATATCAAAGGCAGTACACTTTACCAAAACAAAATCCTTAGGTGTTCAAAAAGTAAAATAAGGAAGGGAGGAAAGAAGAAAGGAAGGAATGAAGGGAAGAAGGAAGGGAGGAAGAAAGAAAAAAAGAGAAAGAAAGAATGAACTTTTTAACATCATTTGAAGTCAAATATAGAAGTCTGGGAGTTTTATGGCTGGATAAAGTTAGTGCCTCTCCTTGGATATTTCAGAGTTTCATTCCAGGTGTGAATAACCTCAGAACAGGGAGACTTTCTGCAAAGTACATTAGCTCTAAATTACTAATAAAATCCAGGTTTTATTTAGGGGTAGACTTGGTATGGGAATTGAAATTCCAAGACCGCACATTATTGTTCACTTAGGGATATTGTGTTAGGTAATAGTAAAGAAAAAAGGAGTAGTGGAAAGGCCAGTAGTCTTAACATCTGACAGCAGAGCGTGTTCTAAGTGTGAACCATAATTCTCAAAGGGACTGGAGTCTGGCTGTCCGCCTGCTTGATCTAATCCTATAATGTAAGAAAGGAAAGGCAGTTGACAGAAACAAGCAATTTTATGTCTGTGTGTGTGTATGTGTGTGTATTTTTTCCCCTAAATTGTCCACCGCTATTCAGGTGTTCCACATGAGATATACAAAGGCGGTTTTCATTAGTTGGGTCCATATGTTGGTATTCCTGCCCCAAAACAAAACAAAACAAAACAGGAATAGGATGGCTTTTCCTCTCCTCTCTTTTATGCTACATTGCTGTTACTAGTAATTCCACTCTGTTGTGAACATACTGAAGCAGAAGGAAAGCAAGACAGTGCTTGGTGTATATTAGAAAACTGTTATGGAAATGTCATTCGTAGAACAACTGGCACCTGCTGCAGCGCCTCCCTTCTAGTCCTATTTACCAAAAGACCCATAATTATAACTGTTTTTATGACACCATGTTTTCTGGCCTCTTTATCAGAAAAAAAAAATGTTTCATCTTTCAGCTGTGTAAAATATTAGCATGAATATTAAACATTTTTTCTAAGTTTCAAGCTTTTTTAAAGTACAGAACCATTTGTTAGTTTAGAATTACATGCACTCATGAAACAGAAGAAATGCTGAGGTCTGCAGCAGTCCAGAATGAGGCCGGTCGGCTCTGAGGGGACCCACTCATGAATCGCTGTGCAGAAAGGTGGGGTGGGTTGAGACAAGCCTCACAGGGGCAAGCTGAGGGACTGGATTTGTTCAGCAGAATGAAAACGAAAACTGAAAATCAGAATTTAATTGCTCCCAACAAAGAGGGAACATTGACCACGTCTGTGCATTGACAGAGAAGGAGGAGAGTTGAAATTAGTGGAAAGGAATGGAACATGAAAGGGAAGAGATAATTTCCAAAGGAAGTTTGATTATATTTTTGCTCTGGGATGTGAAAACACACAAACAAGCAAAAAACCCAAACCTACAAATCATTTCTTTCTCAATCTTCAAGAAAGCCTTACGATGATATCCATTTGGTGGCTACAACTTAGTTTTCAGTATGGCTCCACATGGTATAACACAAAAGCAAGGCCACCCACAAAAAGCCCTTTATCCTAAATCTCATATCCAGTCCTGCAGGGTTATTTATCACCTAGGTACACAAAATAGGCAGTGAGTGTGGAAGCAATGGGTATATTGCATTTGTTTTTCAACTTCTCTATAATTCTTTCTTCATGATTCTTTAGAATAATGATTCTCAAATTTTGGAATATGAAATCTTTGCATGTTGTTTCAATATGCTCAACACTTTTAAAAATACTTGAATTCGAAATTCTCCCTGTCTTCATTATACGTCTTTTAAGACAGTTGTTATACCAGCCTACGATGCAGTGAATAGTTATAAGCCACGTAACAAATAATTCAATAAATTCAAGTGCATTTCAGATTATATTAAATTTAATAATATATTTAATATAGTCTCTCCTTGTGAGCATTATGGTGGCAGAACTCAGAGTATGACCAAGGGAATGTAATTGTTTTGTAAATATCATCCATCAGATTGAGTTCGCCAAGATTTCTGAACCATGGGTAATATAAAATGCCATATTAAAAACTGCCAATGATTATAATCTTTGAAAAATAAATCATAATGGGTCAGAAAACAGGGATAAAGGTGTCCAGAAGTGGATAGAATAAAAAAAAAAAAACTTAGAATAAAACAGCTGTTAGATTCTGCATGTGGAAGTATTCCATACTTTATATGGTAAATAAAGAAAAATCATTTCAGAACTCTAAATAAGCATTACTTTGAAGGTCCACTATCATTTGTAAAGACTGTATAAACAGGAGTACGTTTTTCTTCTGCCCCTACCTAGAAAAAAAAAAGAAGAAAAATAAATTCCTCAAGCAAATAGGGGGCATATCATGGGATTTATGGCCAGAGGACTACAGCAAGACAAAGGCCAAGCAATAGAGAGAGAGCTATTAACAATGAACTCAAACTTCACATAGAGTTCAGAATCAGCCAAAATATACAATTCAGGATTTTGCTTTAATCAACTCAAAATGAGCAAAGAGATGGCCCGGGGGATGATGGATAGAGATGAGAATAAAAAATTAAAAAAAACAAGTATCAGATGAATCATCTTTAAATTCACATGGACTGGTGTAATATCCTCTTTTTCTCTCTAGCTAAAAAAAAATTAAAATTTTTTAAAACTCTGTAAGCCTGAGAATTGGTATAAAATTCTAATACAGGTTATCATGAATCAAGAGCAGACTGCCTTGCTTATGTTCAGAAGATAGACAAAATAGCTTACAGAAAAGTCTGAAAATCCGATCAGCCTTCCTAATTCTACCAAAATGTCCATTTGAGGTTTCCTCAACAAAAAGATAAGAAAGGGAACCAAGGATTATGTACTTAATAAGCTGTCCAATAGGATGACTGTGAGTTTGTTACGACAGGAATTTTGAGCTATATAAAATCATCAGTTCTTAGAGCTGAACACTTAATCCTTGAGTCATAAAAGAAATTTAATGTCACCTAACTTGTGTCTGTGGGTTTACATGGTGTTTCCAAGATTCTGATTGAAGAATAAAACATGAAGCAGTGCATCAAACACTGTTTAATACTTTATCTCATTTGGTTCTATAAATTAGTTTTTCAATTGTCTTAGAGTCTCCATTTAGCACTCTAAATTTGCATATTGCTCATTCTGCTCCAGTCACTGCTTAAATTAATTTTTGTAAAGTGCATAGAACACTGCCTGCTATCTCATTTGCTTTATGTAAATATTGTTATATAAGTAAAATCATGATCCTTCCCATCCAATATGGACTTTGTGGTCCGTGGTCTTGGACAATTCCTTTGACTAAAGAGACCAACATATTTAAAAACAAAAAGCAAATAGAACTTCTGGAAATTGAGAAATTCATTTAAGGAAATACGAAACCTGGTGGAAAGATTTAAGAATAGACTAGACCAGGCAGAAGAAAGTATCTCAGAGTTTGAAGACAACTCTTTTAAATTAAACCAGTCAATCAAAAATGAAGAATGGAGAATTAAGAGGAGTGAACAAAGCCTACAAGAAATACAGGATTATGTAAAACAGCCAAATACAAGAATCATAGACATCCCTGATGGTGAATAAGAAAACATACAAAGGCCGGAAAACCTATTTGAGGGAATGATTGAGGAAAACTTCCCTGGTCCTGTTTGAGATTTAAACATTCAGGTACCAGAAGCTCAGTGAACAACTGGGAGATTCACTGCAAAGAGGCAATCACCAAGACACATAGTCTTCAGACTGGCCTAAGTCAACACGAAAGAGAAACTTCTGCAAGTCATGAGATGAAAACATCAAGTAACTTACAAAGGAAAATGCAGCAGGCTAACTGTAGATTCTCAACGAAGACCTTTCAAACCAGAAGGGATTGGGGCTCCATCTTCAGTCTTCTCAAACAGAACAACTGGTGAATTTTGTATTCTGCAAAACTAAGTTTCATATATGTAGGAGAAATAAAGAATTTTCCAGACAAGCAAATGCTGAAGGGATTTGTCAAGACCATACCTGCCCTGCAGGAAACACTCAGAACTATGTTTTACATGGATCAGCACCATAGACACCCACCAGTGTAAAAGCACCCAAAAACTAAATCTCAGAGCACATTAAACTATAGTATAAGAGATAAAACAAAGCAATAAGGTAGTAC
>RJWJ010030805.1:0-19636 GCA_004363605.1 Indri indri | reverse complement strand
AGGGTCAGGATTATCAATATCACTGTCTTCCACCTCCACATCTTGTTCCACCAGAAGGTCTTCAGAAGCAATAACATGCATGGAGTTGTCATCTCCTATGACAAAAAATGTCTTCTTCTGGAATACCTTCTGAAGGACCTGCCTGAGACTGTCTTACAGTTAATTTTTCTTTTTAGTAAGTAGAAGAAGTATACCCTAAAATAACCATAAAAAGTACAGTAAATACATAAACCAGTAATAAGGTCATTTATTATCATTATCAAGTATTATGTATTTTACATAATTGTATGTGCTATACTTTTACATGAATAGTAGCACAGTAGGTTGGTTTACACTGGCATTGCCACAAACACATGAATAATGCATTGTGCTATGAGATTAGGACAGCTATGATGTCACCAGGTAATAGGAATTTTTCAGCTCCATTATAATCTCATGGGACCACCTTCATATATGCGGTGTGTTGTTAACTGAAACATTATTATGTGGCACATAAATGTACATATAGGTCTTAAGAGACAAGATGGCTGACCAGAGACACTAACTGCCAGATCATCTCAGAAAGAAGGAAAAGTTTTAGATGAAAAACAAAAAACCAATAATCATAGATTGGGTGTAATTCCAAGGGAAAAGCACCAGAACATAAAAGAGATTCCTCAGGAAGTTGCAGAGCAGAACAAGAAGGAACAAGATATTGGCAGAGGTCAACCCCTGAGAGGCTGGGAGTCCAGTGAAAAGGGTCGGTGGAGCACTTTGTTTCTCCCTCTTCACATCTCTGGCAGTCAGCAGGCTCCTGAGCTGCTGGAGAGCCTTTCTACCCTCAGTAGCCCCAAAGCTGCTGCTGCCGCCAGTGAAATGTGAGCTTCCTGGGGACAAAACACCAGGCTGCCAGCCCCTCTAGGGGTGCTTCCTGTCACCACAGACGTGAGCCAAGACACCAGGCATCATCTTGCTTCTCCATCCACCACACACCTTTGTCCTCCCCACGGGGCTCAGGTTTTGTCTTGCTGGTTCCCACACAAACATTTCCCAACTCCAGCCCAGAATGTGAGAGCCACAGGGGGCTGGTGGTTCCTGGGGGATCCGTGTGACCCCAGAGGCTGGACTTTCTGGCTGGGCTGCCTTCTGGTGAGAGGGACAGAGACAACAGAATGCTGCTAGCTTTCCTCCATTCAGACTCTTTCTCCAACAATACCTATAATTCTATCACATAAATGTTCTGTTCTGCTCTGTTCTTATTTGTTAATAAATAAATCATTCATTAATAAAATGTTTTTAGCGCCTGCTAAATTTTCAAACATACACAACGAAACTTATGAACCAAAAACACAATAAAGCAGTTAAGAAACAGTTATTTGATCTGCACGAGTGATATGAAATGCACATATTACAGCAGCTGGATTTATAAAATGGTTGCCTTCAGGCACATTATTGTTAAAATAATGACTCAATTTTCAAGTAGATTCTGATTCTCTTTTAAAAGATTTTGTCTTTTGGGTTTAATGTAGTCAGTGATGGTGAATGTCAACAAAAATTTTCTTCAAATTGTATGTTCTTTGTGAACTTTCTTGATAATTGGATATTAAGTATTTAATTTTTCAAAGGTTATGCACTTTTGTCTTTTGGAACTTACCATTACCTAAATGGTTTACAGAAAAATACAAAAGAATTATCAAACAATAAAATATAAATAGTCGCCGATTTTCACCATACAATAAACGATAAAAAACCACTATAGGAAATGTGCTCAAATTGTATTACCCTGTGACCTGTGTGAGGACTGCTCCACCCACAGTCACCTGCATGTATTTCATGAGGACCTAACATATAATTTCCTACAGGTCACCCTAACCCTTGCAGCTGGTGACCAGGCAGCTTTCTACATTTTGCGGGGTAGGGTATAGACCATGGCACAACTGGTGATCCTTTAAGTGGTTGGGAGGGTAGTAAGTCTGAACCCCTGTCTACCACCACTGAGATAGGCAGGAGCTTTGTCTTTATATGCACCCTTAGACATTCTGTATACTGCTATGTACAGAGAAGTGTTAGTTACACTACATACGGGATGGGTTAGGAAAAGAGAGACAGTATTGCTAGGTGTCTATCAGATTTAATCACACGTTAAATAGAATCTTCACACATATCTCACACACCACCTGAGGAGACCATTGCAAAAGCTAGAAATGAACAGTGAAGCTCTATCAAACCCATGTTGGATTATTTTACTGCAACAATTAATAATGATGCCTAATTATAAAATAAAAACTCTGAAACCAATGCTAAGCCAGACAGGAGACCAGAACAATGAATATAAACTGGGATTTTTCAGGCAAACTAAAACATATAGCCTTAACCTCTTACAGAACACTTGTTATCATGTACTCTCCTGGCCTTTTGATGTTCAGCCACTGAAAACTATTTTGTAGGCCAGGGCAACACCCTGTGTGATATTTTGCTTCTTGATCACAGAACCTTTGGAATTTGGGCTATCCCTCAGCCCTTGAGATGAAAAGATCCCTGTATGTATAAGGACTCTACAATGGACAGATGTTTATATTCCCCACGAAATCCATATGTTGAAATTCTAATTCCCAAAGCAATGTTATTAGGAGATGGGGCCTTTGGGAGGCGATTAGGTCATGAGGGCAGAGCCCTCATGAACAGGATTAGTGCCCTTATAAAACAGGTCCCAGAGAACTTGTTCATGCACCCTTTTTGCCATGCGAGGACACAGCAAGAAGGCACCATCTATCAACCAGAAAGTAGGCTCTCACCAGATAAAAAATCTGCTGGCATCTTGGTGGTAGACTTCCCAGCTTCCAGAACTGTGAAAAATAAATTTGTTTTTCATAAGCTACTCAGTTTATGGTATTTTGTTACAGCAGCCCAAATAGACTAAGACAGATTCAACTTGTGCTAGCTTAAGCAAAAATAACAACAAATGATATTTTCTGGAAAGCTATTGTTGCAGCTTGCAGAATTAAAGATGAGGAACCAAGTGTCAAAACAAAAACAGACAAGCAAAATAAAAAAACAGAAGTCAGAGCAGCCTCAGCCTCAGCACACTCAGGGACTAGAACCAGGAATTTAAGGCCACCATGTGCACGCGCGCACACACACACACACACACACACACACACTTTTCGTCTTCCTGTATGTGCTCCCCCACTGTGAACCAGCTCCTGCCACATGACTACAGTCATGGCCTGTAGCAGCTGTACCACCAAAGAAAAGAACTTTATTACCTTAATTTAAATATCACGGGTGAGTCTCCTTAGAGATAAAACACTTAACTATATTAAAAAGTCAATGTGACCTTTATCATTAAAATGACAATAAACATACACTTTCCCTATACCTTAAAATCACACAGGTGTTTATAGCTATAGGACCTTGAAATGAGGGTCTTTTTTTCCTCAAAATGTTTTGGAAGCTGTGAAATGAGTTGATAAACCAAGTGAGGTACAACTGAATAGATCTCCAAACCAGCTTTCACAGACTGAGCTTGTTTCCAGCCATTCTTATTCCAACATTAAGAATTATTAAAAACAGAAAAAACAATGATAATCCAGGACAAGCACAAAACTGATTTGTTTTGATACTTTCTGCCTTTCTAATGATATATGTGTGTTATGAATTTTAGCTCTGTAGGATTATATTATTGCATAAAAAATTAATTCTTACCTCCATTTCTAATAAAAAATGTTTTTTCACGGTGCAAAAGCAATTTATGCACTAGAAAAAGAATAAAGAAGGTTATTAAGGCATAGCAAGAGAACAAGCATGTTTTAGGCTTTAAGGCTAATTGAATCACATAATCTAAGTCTACATGTATGCCTGGTTTTCTATTTTCCTCCCAAGAACACTATTAAAATATCTCCCTTTTCCTTGTCTGTTTTTGAACATATATATTCTATATATTTGGTGCTTTTTAATATCTTGGCAGAAATTACGTCAACAAGAAAGTATTGGCTGATTTCCAGAAAAGGAAGGATAAAAACAATATACACAAACAGATTTTTAAAAAATGTCCAGCCTTCTTCCCCAAATCATTTGTTTGTTTGAGAAAAATGTTTGATCTTACATTGATAAAACCTTATTCTTTCAAGCAGAATTAAAGCTTTGCAAAATTCAAAGCTCTCTGGAAAATGCCAAGATATTCTCAATTAACAATTAGGTATAAGTAGAAAATGTTTAATGTTAACAAATTGTATTTTTGATGAATTCTTAAAATTTGAGCACAATTTATTTGCTTCATCATATTTGGCCATTGTTCAACACCCTAACCCTGAATTCTGTCTCCACCACTTAGTTAATGAGTAACCTTGGACAAGTTAACGTCTAACAATTTCTTCCTCAAGGATAACAAAAACAATATTAACTTTCTTAGAATTGTTACAAAAAGAGATGATATATGGAAAAACACTTAATATAGAACTTGGCATATAGAAATGTTCAATAAATTGTGCAAGAGGCTTTCCTGTAGGTTGAAGTCTGCAGCTCAAAAGATAGCTATCAAGATTTTATGTGATGTAAAGTAAGTCCTCACAGCATGAAAAGAATCAGGTCTTTCTTGGTCTTGGAAATATGAGGGCTGGGGGAACTCTACTGGACTCTTAATATAATGATTAAAGCAATAAGATTTAGCAAAGAAACAGAACACCTCCCTGAACCCTTCCAATTTTACCTATACTCCAATTTTTTTTTTTTCTGTTTAGAAGGGAACATAATTTGAGTTTCATAGGAGAGTAATAGGGTTGCATAACAAAATAAATTATCTTCCGGTGTTAGGTAACCTGCTACACTATTTCAATTGTTTTGGATGCTTCATTAGTCCAGGGCTGAAATTGCTAATTCCTCTCATCCTGTGATTGGCAGTGGCCAACAAGAGTAATATGGTTGTGTCGCATGAGACCCTAAAGTGATTGATAATATCTACTTGCTCTACGTGTGATTCCTGCTTTTGGTTTGTGAGGTACCAGGTTTAAATTCTAAGCCCATTCTTTCTGCTAGATGCTCATGGCAAAGACTAAATGTAAGCGCCCTCGAATCCTTGTCAACTAGCTTAATTCCTAGAATTTGAATTTAATACGTGGTTGTTAATCTGAGCTGCACAGCATCCTGTCTCAGTCCTTTATGTCTTTTCTCCTGTATCACCAGGGCTTTGTGCTGTCGGGGCAAGAATGGCATGAAGACAATGCTAAACCTAATTGCCACAGAGAATGATCTTTCATCAGTTCATAGATATTGGGGCTTTATGGTTCTCTTCCTTCCCTCCCCCCACAGAATGACATATAAGGACTTGGGGTTACATAACCTTAAATTGGCCCCTGGGGCTGCCAAAGAATTAAATTGAATCTCTTACAAGCAAGGAAGCTGTTCATGTGGGAAGTGTTATTCCCATGGGATCTTTTGTAGGACTGTTCAAATTTAAACAATATATCTGAGGAAAAGAAAGAATGTGGGAAAAAATACCATGAGTTGTTCTTGTGTGTTTGTATAATTTCTACTTTTTGGCCAAAAGGAGTAATATATAATCAATGGTTTCACGTTTTTTTGGCAGTTGGTCTGGAGCCAAATTGAAAAATAGCTCCTCTCCCACTGAGGATTATTCCAAGTCTTTAGTGTCTCCTTTGTGTTGTGAGAACCACATCCCGGGAAGTTTCCCTTGTTCGGAATGGGGAGAGTGGACGTGCAGACCTGAGCGCTGTGGCCTGGTCATTAACACTCGCCAGCTGTCTCAAGACATGTGATCTCAAAATAAAAGTGATGTGGAACATCCCCAGGCCTAAAAAGTCACTCGATTAACACTGGGGCATGAGACAGGAAAGAACTTTCTGTGACTCTGAGCTATAGCTTAAGCGCCAAGGGAAGAAAAATTTCCCTGATGGTATTGCTACAAAACGGGTGTGGAGGGAGTCTGGGCTCTGTCTGATCCTCAGCTGTCTCCAGAGAGCCAGTTGTGGGGAGCAGATGTGTGAGTTAGGGGATGTCACTTCATTTCAAAACAACACATGACCTTGGCGTGCACTTTGCCTGTGCTTTGCCCTTTGAGCCATTATCCTCCAGAGTCTGGGACAAGAAGAATAATCTACTTCAGACAGAAAGAAGTACTTTGTTCTATTTTTTTTTTTCTTCCCACCAAATTTAGGACAAGGGACAGGTTAATTTTTTTATAGGAATCAAAACAAAATCTAGATGGGTTGTTAGAGTGGTCAGATCAACCGGACTATGTTCCAGTCAGGTTGATTTTATTGTAAAGATCACATTGCTTCATTCTTTGTGAAAGGACTGAAGACTTCAGTGTATAACAGGACTTGAAAAATGCTAACTTCACTTATCCAACTCCAGAGTATGTACGGACCTAATACTAGCGTTTCTTTTCAACCTATTTTTATCTAAATTAAAATCAAATAAAAATCAAATTGATCCTGGACCAGGGTTGGAATTGGAGGTGAGTCCAGAAGTTGAGTCATTTCTAGACTGTAAATGTTCACGAATCACTGGACTATCTGATTTTTTATATACCTGTGATTGGTCTTGGTACAATAAATACATTTTGTTAAATATTTAAATATATTTTCCTTAAAAAATAGAGAGGCAGCATAGTAAGTGTCATTAACAAGGAACTTAGGAATCAAAACTGGATTTGAATTCCATGTGTTCTACCAACTAGTATGTGACAGTGGTCAAGTGATTTCACGTCCCTGAGCCAAAATCTCCAAGTCTGCAAAACTGGGGCAATACCTACATCACAGAGTTGCAAAGAGTAAATGATAGTACATACATGAAAGACTTATTGTGTCATACGTAAGTTAGTAGCCCGATTAATGTCAATTTCCTTTGTTAATAGGCACTCTAGATATTCAATATATGAAATATCCCTCCAATATTAGGCATCTTCTTATTTTAACTTGAATTGGGTGAGTTATGTTTTTAACTAGGCCAGCTGTATAATAGTTTGAAATCTCATTCTACTGAATCCACCATTGGTTCAATCAGCTTTAAAGGAAAAAAACCCTACTATAAAAACAGTGAATCATTCTTATAAATATGAGTCAACACTAAGTAATCTTCAGTGATTCTAAATACTGAAAAATTATAGTGTACTATCTCTCCACAATTCACTCATTTGTTTATTGATCATTTAACAAATATTTATTGATTACCTACAATGTGCCAGGCACTGTTCTAAACAATAATAGAGAAGTGATTCAAAAAGTCATAATCTCCACTCACATGAAGATTATATTTTAGTGCAGGAATAATTAATAAATATAAGTATATTATATTATTAACTTATTATATACGAATGTATTTATATACAAACAATATATACATTATATCAAAGATGATATGTCCTTGGGAAGAATAGAGAGTAGGTTAAGAGAGATGGGATTCTGGGGCCAGGGAAGTTTGAAACTGTATGTAGTCACCTCAATATACTCCTCAATACAAGAGGTGAAGAGGACAAGGAGCAGAGATGGGAGCCGTGTAAATAATAAGAGGGGAGACTTTCAGGTGAAGGGAACACCTAATACAAAGGCCCTGAGATAGGAGCATCCCTGCTGTGTTTGAGGGACAGTAAAGGAGGCCAGGATGACTGGAGGGGAGTGAGAGAGAGGAAGACTAGCAGAAAATAAGCTCGAGAGGTAATGAGGGCTCAACGGTGTTTGACCTCAGAGTGTATTAGAAGGACTTTGACTTTCATTCTGAGTGAAATGTGGTCACTTCAGGGTTTTGAGCAGAAGAGTACTACCAACTGACTTACATTTTGACAGGACCACTTTGGCTGGCTGCTCTGTTGAAAATGTATTATAAGGCAGTTAGGACAGAGGTTGAGAGATCAGTTGGAAGGCCATTGCAATAATCCAAGGGGAACATGTTCATTCGTGGGAGGGTGGTAACAGTGGAGGTGGTAAGAGGTGGTCAGATTTTGGATACGTGTAGAAGATGTAGCCAACAGGACTTCCTGACAGGTTGGAAATAAGGGAGCCAAGAATATGTTCCATGTTTCTGATCTGAGTAATAGAAAAGATAGGAGTTGACATTACCTGAGAGGAATAAGACTGGGGTGGGGGAGGTTAGTGGTGGGAAGAAAAATTTGGGCACATTTTATTTGATATCTTAATTAGATATACAAATAGATATCCTGGATATCCAACTTACCAAGTAGCAAGTTGAATATATGTCTGGAATTCAGAGGGGATGTCTAGGCCAGAGATACAAATGTGGACATCGTCGTCACAGAGATGATGCACAGAACTCACCATAACACACCCCATGATTTCGTGGACCTGAAACACAACTTAATTAGTGATCAGTACTCTTCCTCCGCATCAGGTTACCCTTAAAATAATGCAGTCATTCCTTTTATACTACTGAATCTTTTGTGGTTCACTGAAAATACAGAGATTTTACTTGTATTTAAAACCATGAGCCTAGATGACACCAGTAAGGAACTGAGTATAGATAAGAAAAAGAAATTGACCAAGAACTGATCTCCAGGGCATTCAACATTAGAAGATTAGAGAAAAGAAGTAGAATAAGCAAAGACGACAGAGAAGGAAGAGCAGTAAGGTGGAAGGGAAACCAGGAGGGTGTAGTGTCCTGAAAGCCAAGAAAAAAAAAAAGATGTTTTCAAGAGAAAAGAATAATTAGCTGTGTGAAATGCTTCTGATATGTCAAACGACATGAGGCCTGAGAATTGAAAATTGGATTTAGCAACATGGAGGTCACTGGTAACTTTCAAAAAAGCATCACTTAAAATTCAAAGTAAAAAAAAAATCATGAACAAAGTTAAGGAAGACCAAAAAATTCTGATTTTGACATTAGGTCCACTTCTTTTTAAAAAAAAAAAAAAAAAAAGACCAAAATCTTTAAAAATAAGGGAAGGGTAGCTTGGTGCCTAAGGAATATATTCAGTCTGCATTTTGGATAATATAGCACTGAAATGATTGACTCATTAACATTACTCACTATACTGAATTAAAATGTAAAACCATATACTTTGTCCTTGGGATATCAGTAACATCATCTTTTTCTACACACACTCACACACCCTTGATATTAATAGTTATAACTGATGGTATTTCAACTAAATTTTGAATAGAAATTCTGAACATATCAGAAATATGTTTCTAGGCCTCAGGAATGGTCCATTCCTTTTCGAACAAAATTAGGCACAACGACTTTAAGTGTTAAATATAAATTACATGTTGAAGTTTATTATAGTTTGGCCTCTGATGAGTATATGCTTATAGTGCCATCTACTGTCTGGTAGTAAAATCATAACATCATCCATACTGGTAAATAAGATAAAGCAATAAAACACAGGTATCTTCTTATTATTATCAGTAATCTTTTTCTGGAAATCAGACATTCTGTGTGACAACACTAACTTAGAGAATATATCAGATTATTTCAATGAGGAAAAAGCATAACTAACACATTACCTAACACAAAACTCCTACCAATTTTATGAAGTGGACAAAAGCCCGCTTAAAGCACACACACACATATATATGTACACACACACATATGCCTATATACAACAAATTATCATGTTTGTGATGCTTAAAACATTACTTTCTAATTACCAATTAATATGGTTTTTCATAAACAACTGTTTTGCATGTGGCAACATTTGTTGACTATTCACATATTTTCCAAAAAGTTGACAAGTGATTCCAACTTTATTTCGAATGTAATATCAGACTTTTTCTCTGATCTTTTTGTTTAACATTTATATCTACTATAATACTATACAGTTATCTCTAGCATATATTGTTAAATGAAAAAAGTTAGATAGAAAAAATTGTGTATAATCTATAATTTATCTTTTAAAAAGGGAAAGGCTACTGTATATTATTATAATATACAGGTGACCCTTGAACAACGCAGTTTGAATGTCATGGATCCACTTATATGCAGATTTTCTTCCGCCTCTGCCACTTCTGAGACAGCAAGACCAACCCCGCCTCTTTTTCCTCTGAGTTGAAATGTCTCTAAATTAAATTTAACAAAACCTCAAAGGAAAGTGACAGGTTACAATGTAGGTAGTCAGAGAAACAGTCCAGACATCTTTATGTCTATCAGTCCCATCATAAAGGTGTTTAGTGCTAGAACCCAAAGGGCTCCAAATGGATTTAGATTTGGAATCGTGATGACTAAGATACCAGACATGTAAAATGTGACTGCAAAACAAGTGATTCCTATAGGTACTCCCTTGACTCACCTTTATAGTGAGGCAGGTAAACATCTAGTCAAGCAATTGTTTTGGTTAGAATTTTTGATTTCTATTAAAATGCTATTACAAATAACTTATAACTGTATTTTAGAATTTAGGTGATAAATTAAGGCAAAATAGGAATGTGATGGTTAATTTTATGTGTCAACTTTACTGGGATAAGGGATGTTCACATACCTGGTAAAACATTATTTCTTGGTGTGTCTGTGAGGATGTTTCTAGAAGAGATTAGAATTTGAATTGGTAGACTGAGTAAAGAAGATTGCCTTCACCAATGCTGATGGGTATCCTTCAATCAACTGAGGGCTAACCAGAACATAAAGTTGGATCAAGCCAATTTGTGGGATTGGTCTTGCTAAGAAGTGGCAGACGGAGAAGAAAATTTGGTCCCACTAAACAGAGATTCTGCATTAAATGTTGCAGTTCAAGGGATCAGAAAGGGCTATAAAAGTTTGGTTTATTCACTAACACGTGGATCAAAAGATGGTCCTTTGTGAACGAACTAGAAATGCCAGACAGGGATTCAAAGGCTTAGGGAAATTGGAATGTTAGGGTGGATTTGTCATTTAAGACCTACCCACCCACACTGGGAGGGTCCACAAGACATACCTTTCACCAATACTGTGAGAAATAAACTTGTGAGGGAAGCCCTGGCATCCATGTAAAGCTCTGCAATCACTTTTCTTCGCAGGCCAGACCTCACAGAGAGACAGCAGTCAGTGAATTGGGAAACCTAAATGCAATGGAAGTATTGAATCCTGGGGTGGCAGGGCAGAAGTGCTGGCACTTAACCACCAAAGGTGAGAGTGGTTACCACAACAGACACCAGAGTCAAAGCAGCAGTCGTGCAGACCTATGGCATTAGCACCATAATTATGGTGATCCTAATAGTGAAATAGATGGGAAGCCTACTGAATTCTTACTTGATCTGTATAAGCAGAAAAGTTCTAGGTTAAGTGAACAAAAATCCAACTAAAATCATAACAACAGAGATTCATAGTCCTCAATGGATTCCCAGACTTGAGCCAATTTATAGACCTAGAACCCCTTGAATGAAAGGAAGCCTGGGTCCCTTTGAGGAAGGACCTCAGTACTCTACCAAACATTTATGCTGTTAATCCTTCTCCCAGCCTTCCCCTTAAGGAACCTGTAGACTTTAACTAGGGTAACTGTACATTAAGGGAAAAAAATAATCAGATCTTTTAGGGACTACTGGAACACTGGCTCTGAATTGACACTGATTCCGGAAAACCCAAAACATCACTGTGGCCTACCAGTCTGAGTAGGGGCTTATGGAGATCAGTGGATCAATGTAATTTTAGTTGATGTTCATCTCACAGTGGATCCAGTGGGTCCCTGAAATAATCCTGTGTTTATTTTCCCAGTTCCAGAATGCATAATTGGAATAGACATACTTGGCAACTGACATAATCCCCACATTGGTTCCCTGACCTGTAAAGTAAGGGCCATTATGGTGGGAAAGGCCATATGGAAGCCATTAGAACTGCCTCTGCCTGAGAAAATAGTATATCAAAAACAATACTACGTTCCTAGAAGGATTGCAGAGATTAGTACCACCATTAAGATGCAAGGTGGTGATCCCCACTGCATCTCCATTCAGTTCTATTCGGCCTGTGCAGAAGACAGATGGACCTTGCAGAATGACAGTGGATTGATTATCATGAGCTTAACCAGGTGGTGACTCCAGTTGCAGCTGCTGTACTAGATGTGGTTTCATTGCTTGAGCAAATTAGCACATCCCCTGGTACCTCGTATGCAGCTATTGATCTGGCAAATACCTTTTTTCTCCATGCCTGTTAGTAAGGCCCATCAGAAGCAGTTTGCTTTCAGCTGGCAAGGCAAGCAATACACCTTCACTGTCCAATCTCAGAAATATGTCAACTCTCCAACCTATGTCATAATTTAGTTCTCAGGGATCTTGATCACCTTTTCCTTTCACAAGATATCACACTAATCCATTATATGGATGACATTATGCCGATTGAACACAGTGAGTGAGAACTAACAATTGCATATTCTGGACTTACTGGTGAGACATTTGCATGTCAGAGAGTAGCCAATAGATCTCACTAAAATTTATGGGCCTTCTACCTCAATGAAATTCCCAAAGGTACAGTGGTGTGCAGCATGTTAAGATACTCATAATAAGGTAAAAGATAAAAGGTTGCATCTGATTCTCCTAACAACCAAAAAAGAGGCGCAATGCCAAATAGGCCTCTTTGGACTTTGGAGGCAATATATTCTTCATTTGGGTGTGCTATTCTCACTTACTGAGTCACTTGAAAGACTGCTAGTTTTGAGTGGAACCCAGCGTGAGAGAAGGCTCTGCAACAGAGTCCAGGCTGCCATGCAAGCTGCTCTGCCGCTTGGGACATAGGATTCAGAGGATCCAATGGTGCATGAAGTAGCAGTACCTGTTGCTGTTTGAAACCTTTGGCAGTTCCCCACAGGTGAATCACAGCATGTGACTCTAGGATTCTGGAGCAATGTCCTTCCATCATCTGCAGATAGCTACTTTCTTTTTGAGACAGAGTTCTTAGCCTGTACTGAACCTTAGTGATGACTGAACACTTGACCATGGGCCACCAAGTTACCATGTGACCTGAGCTGTCCTGTATGAATTGGCTGTTGTCCAACCCACCAAGCCATAAAGTTGAGCAAGCACAGCAACACTCCATCATCAAATGGAAGTGGTATGTGTGTGACTGGGTCCAAGCAATCCCTGAAGGCATAAGTAAGTGACATGAGGAAGTGGTTCCCATTCCTGCTACACTGCATTCTCTCTCCCAGCCAGCACCTGTGGCCTTATGAGGAGTTGTCTGTGATCAGGTGACAGAGGAAGAGAAGATTTGGGCCTGATTTATAGAGAGCTCTTCATGATATGGAGGCACCATAGTCCCTGAAGGACAGTGGTGAAGGGACATCCTCCCAGTGGGCAGAACTTTGGGCAGTGCGCTTGGTTGTAGACTTTAGTTGGAAGAAGAATTGGCCAGACATGGGATTATATACCGGTGGTTTGGCTAGATGGTCAGGAACTTGGAGGGAACGTGACTAGAAAATTGGTGGCAAAGAAATCTGGGCGAGAGATATGTGGATAGACCTCTCTGAATGGGCAAATAATATGAAGATATTTGTGTCTTACATGAATCCTCACCAAAGGGTGAACTTAGCAGAGGAAGATTTCAATAATCAAGTCCCCAGGATGACCCATTCTGTGTATATCAATCAGGATCTTTCCCCAAGCACTCCTGTCATTGCCCAATGGGCTTCTGAACAAAGTGACCATGGTGGCATGGATGACGTTTTGCATAGGCTCAGCAAGATGGATTTCCACTCAGCAAGGCTGACCTGGCTATAGCCACTGCTGAGTACCCAATCTGTCAGCAGCAGAGAACACTGAGCTCTCAATGTGGGATCATTCCTGGGAGTGATCAGGTTGATTACATTGGACCACTTCCATGAAGGAAGGGGCAACATTTTTTCCTAAGTGGAATAGACACTTACTCTGGATACAGATTTTTCCTTCCTTGCACACAATGCTTCTGTCAAAATTACCACCTGTGAACTTACAGAATGCCTTATGAACCACCATGATATTCTACAAAGCATTGCTTCTGATCAAAGTACTCACTTCACAGCAAAAGAAGTGCAGGAATGGGCCCACTCTCACTGCATTCATTGGTATTACTGTGCTCCCTACCATCCTGAAGCAGGTGATACAATGATGGAGTGGCATACTGAAGATTCAGTAGTAGTGCCAGCTTGGTGGCAATCCCTTGGAGGGCTGGGGCAAGCCCTTGCAGGACTGGGGCAAGCTTCTCCAGAAGGATGTATATACTATGAATTGGTGTTCAATATGTGATATTGTTTCTCTGATAGCCAGGACTCATGGGTCCAGGAACCAAGGGGTGGAAATGAGAGGGGCACCCCTCAGTATTACCCCTTGTAACCTATTGGCAAATTTTTTGCTTCCTGTTCCTGTGAATTTATGCTCTGCTAGACTAAAGGTCTGTGTTCCAGAAGGAGGAATGCTGCCACCAGGAGACACGACAATGATTTCATTAAACTGGAAGTTAAGACTGCTAACCAGCCGTTTGGGGACCCTCATGCTTCTTAATTAACAGGAAAAGACAGGAGTTAGTGTTGGCTAGGGATATTGATCCAAAATACCCAAGGGAAATTGGGCTACTACTCCATAATGGAAGTAGATTATATTAATATCTGGAATACAGGGGATCCCTTAGGGTGTCTCTGTATTACGCTGCCATGTGATTAAGGTCAATGGAACACTACAACAACCCAATCCAAGAAGGACTACACATGGCCCAGACTTTTAGGAATGAAAGTCCGGGTCATCCACCAGGTAAAGAATCATGACCAGCTGAGGTTCTTGATGAAGGCAAAGGGAATACAGACTGGGTAGTAGAAGAAGGTAGTTACATTAATTAATACCAGCTACAACTCTGTGACCAGTTACAGAAATAAGGACTATAATTGTATTTCCTCCTTATTTTGTTATGAATATATTTGTATATGTGTATATATATTTTTTTAAGCAAATATTTTTATTTTCTTTCTTCTTCCATTTCCTTATAATGTAAATAAGATGTTTTGATGTAATATCAGCATTAAGTGTTATTAACTTTACCTCATAGTATTTAAGTTATGGGATATCAGGAGATATGGAATATCACTTAAGGGCTTTATCTCCTCTTCTGGAGAAGTTGGAAAACGTATTAATTAATGTGTTTTCATTTGTACTCAGGTAAAATTATGACCTTGTTATTATCTTTATTTGGAGAGCAAGTACAGGTTAAAGAGATGCATAGGATGTTAACTTGACAAGAGGTGGGCTTGTGATGGTTAATTTTATGTGTTAACTTGACTGGGCTAAGGAATGCCCAGAGAGCTGGTAAAATGTTATTTCTGGGTGTGTCTATGAGGGTGTTTCCAGAAGAGGCTATCATTTGCATGGGTAGACTGAGTAAACAACACTGCCCTCGCCAATGTGAGTGGGCCACATCTCCTTCACTAAGGGTCCGAAAATAGAACAAAAAAGCCTCTGCCTCACAAATTTTTCGAAGAAAAAAATGGGAAGGTAGATCTAGGAGCTTTTTTTACTTATTATAAAATTAAATTAAAAGAAATACTAAAAGATATTACATTAGTAAAATCAAAATTATAAAACTCTTTAAATAGATACAGATTTATTGCTTTAAATTACCAAAATTATTATAAATTAAATATTGCTATGGTCAAATATTTGTGTCCCTCGAAATTCAGATGTTCAAATCCTAATCACCAATGTGATGATATATTAAAAGGTAGAACCCTTGGGAGGTGATTAGGTCATGAATAGGCCTTCCAACATATGAGGATGCAGTGAGAAGACTCCTTCTATGAATCCAAAGATGGTCCAGTGAAGCTGCTGACTCCTTGATGTTGGATTTCCCAGCTGCCAGAGGGTGAGAAATAAATTTCTGTTGTTTATAGCTACCACATTTATGGTATTTTGTTATAGCAACCCTAATGGAACAAAACAAATATAAACTATATAAAAGTAAAATTTTTGGTTTTATATATATATGTATATATATAAATTGGTTTTATACATATATGTGTCTCAAGCAATTTTATATTATTTGAGATATATATCTTAAACATGTATTCAGTCATATATTAAAACATTTTGAATATATACCTAAAATATTCAAATTATTTTAATACAAACATATTGAAAGTCAAATATATATAGTCACAAGGATACACTACAAATATCTATTAGCGTGACATTTAAATTCGAATCAAGGAATGGTGTCCACTCTGCAAGAGTGTTATATGATGTGATTAATATAAGCTTAAAAAGGCATTGCTTCTGTGCTTCAGGAAATGACAAAGTAATGGGGAAGGCAGACACATGCAAGACATGCAATGATGTGTATAACAAAGAAGTAAAAAAAACAATAATAAGAATGTCAGGAAAGAAGTGATTTGCCAAATGGGTATTTTGAAAGTCCTTCATTAAGCAGAACCCTGAATTAGCACGATTCAATTATTCCACACTGTATACATACACCATAACACCACTGTGTACCTCATAATTATATACAATTACAATGTCAGAAAAATTTAAAAATTGTTCTCAAAAAGCAGAGCTGTGAAAACTAGCAATTACATCAGCAAATGGAGATGAAGAAATAGATCTACCAGGAAAAGCACAAAAGGTAAACAAAGTTATGGTATCAATGAAGGAAGAGTATTTTTAGAAAACAACAAATAATTTTATGTCAGTGGAAAGTCTGGATGTTGGTTTATGGAAGGCTAAAGAGATTATACTATTTGCGCTGATGCATCAAAGAGGGTTTTGAGGAAAGGAGTAACATGATCAAATATACTTAAAGAAGTTAACTGGTACATTGAACAGGCTAATTGGATAAGGCAACCAAGAATAATAGTTGGAGGTATTCAGGTATGGGGTCCAGACTAGGGTGTGACCAGTGGAAATAAAAAAGAGACAATGAGGCAGGAGATATTTTAAATACAGAATGGACAAAAAGAGGCATCAAATATGATTCCAGGATTTTCAGCCAGATTAGCTGGGAGAACTCTGATGCCATTGCCATAAAAGTACAGAGAAGGGCAATAATATCAGAAGTTTCTTGGAAATATCTATGTGAAGCTGACAATAGGCGAAAAAAGAGAATAACCACAGGAGAGAAGCAAGGAGGAGATGACAATTTAATAGTCATTCCTTTAGATGAAACTGTGAGCACAGATAAAACCACAAAGAAGAAAATTGTAAGTAAAGTGAGAGAAGAGAAAAAAATTTTAAAAAGCAAAGGCAAGAAATGTCCAAATTCAAGAAAGAGATATCTTGTTTCAAAATAGTGGCATAGAATTGTCATTTCTGACTTTTTCTGGAAATCATCCAAAAGCAATGAGCAAAAAGAGAAACAAAAGCACTAAAGCTATTTTGGGCAAGACTAGAAGACAGTTAAAACTCCAAACCATAAAACAAGTAAAAGAGTTTTCAAAAGCAGTGACGATCAAGCAGGCAGATGCTTCCAAAGAAGCAGAGGGGGAAAAAAAAAATTCTGTGGCTATTCATCTCAGAAAGAGCCAGAACAAAAGTAAATTTCGTGAAACAGAGGGTCGTACGATAAGATGCAAAAAAATCTATGTCCTTCATCTGCAATTGCAGAAAGAAGCAGCATGCACTAACTATAAGAATTGAGTTTGTTTCCAAATAGTGGTGCAGGCAAAGCCAAATGAGGAATCCCACAAACGAGCCGTTTTTGCTGAAGCAGGTTTTCTCTGTGGCAGTGGAAGACACACTTGACTTTGTCAAAGAAAGAACAAAACTTAGGTTCCCTATCCAGCTATTTTGCCACAAAACCTTGGTCCTCTCTCACTCCCCAAAATTCCTGTAAATACCTGGAGGAATTGACCTGTTTCCGTGATGAATAACAAGAAGGAAATCTGTTCAGGATCCCCATAAAGACACTAGGAGAAAAAAAATGAGAAAGAGAGGGAAGAGAAGATGATAGGAACAGGAAAATCGACTGACAAATTAGGGACACTCATCAGAATAATGTTGCCAAGCAGTAAATGGAAATTCTCACCAGATATTTAATATAAATGATAAAATCTTAATGAAGCATTTTCCTTTATGGGGAAAAAAAGTGAATAAGGAGCAGAGATCCAACAACTCAGCAAAGATTTAATGAAGAAATAGAGATAAAATAAAGGCTGGGAGAAATCAGAGAAGAAGTGGAAACTAAATCATCTACTGAACAAATGTGAGTTGAAAGAAGCACGAGGGGAATAGGTGTTGCTAACAATGCAGTGAGTGACATAGAAGATAAAAATAATGGGAGTCCATAAAATTCAATGAAAATGAAGAGTTAATAATGATTATGGAAAAGTCATAGAAACTGACAAAAGGCAAAGACAGGTAACACATATCATTGAAATTCCCATCTTAAATAAAACTTCAGTAGAACAGAACATATGTTTGAAACTCCAGTTGACCCTTGAACAACATGGGTTTGAACTGCATGGGTCCACTTGCACCCAGATTTTCTTCTGCCTCTGCCACCCTGAGACAGCAAGACCAAGCCCTCCTCTTCCTCCTCCTTCTCAGCCTGCTCAGCGTGAAGATGACGAGGATGAAGACCTTTATGACAATCCACTTCTACTTCATGAATAGTAAATATATTTTCTTTTCCTTATGATTTTTTTACTAATATTTTCTTTTCTCCAGTTTGCTTTACAGTAAGGATATAGTATATAATACATATAAAGACAAAATATGTGTTAATTGTTTATGTTATCAGTAAGGCTTCTGGTCAATAGTAGGCTATTAGTAGTTCAGTTTTCGGGGAGTCAAAAGTTATACTTAGATTTTTTACTCTGTGTGTGGGGGTGGTACCCCTAACCCCTGTGTTGTTCAAGAGTCAACTGCACATTAAAAAAAATTTTCCCTGAAATAAAAGAGGACATGAATCTTTTCCGGGAAGCAATCAACACCATGAAATAGCCTAGTAAAGTTTCCGGATTTGAATAATCTTTAGAAACACAAGTATGTTTGTATGGGAGGTTATGGGGACCTTATTTAGTGGTTGCTGAAGTTTGAACAAAAACTATCATTGGCAATAATGAAAAGAATAATGACCAAAATTTATTAGATAACCTAGATGAAATGGACAAATTCTAGAAAGACACAAAATACCAAAACTGAGTCAAGAGGAAACAGAAAATCTGAATAGGCCTAAAACAACTAAAGAGATTGAATTCATAATAATATCTCTCTACAAAGAAAAGGCCTAGTTCAGGTGACTTCATGGGTAAATTTCACTAAACATTTGAAGAAGAATTAGCATCAATTATTCAAAGACTGTTCAAACAAAAAAAGAGTAGAAAAGAAAGGAAAACTTCCCAACTCATTCTCTGCAGCCAGCATTACTCCGATAACAAAAACAGGCAAGGTATCACTAGAAAACTAGAGACCAATATACCGTCTGAATATAAAAATCCTCAACAAAATACTAGTGTATTAGTTTCCTATGGCTGCTGTAACAAATTACCACCAACTTGGCGGCTACAAACAACAAACATTTACCCTCTCAGAATTCTGGCTGCCAGAAATCCAAAATCAGTTTCATCACGTGAGCTGGAAAGAGAGAGCTTGTCTGCCGGGTATCAGAGGAGCTGCTTAAAGCAACTAGCCAAAAGTGAAAGAGTTAAGGCTTTAACCACTTACTGGGATGTTATAAGCAAGACTCTAACACCAGAGGAAGCATCAATTCCCCACTTCCATTTCCCCCATAGAACCCTACCCCTTTTAAGGGTCAGATGGATCAGCAT
>RJWJ010030804.1:0-10522 GCA_004363605.1 Indri indri | reverse complement strand
CTTTTGCTGTGTGCAAAACTCTGTTAAGAAAATGAAAAGTCAGGATCCACAATGGGAGAAATATTTGCAAAGCACATATCTGATAAAGGACTCTCATCTGTAATTTGTAAAGTACGTTTGTATATACATATTTATGTGGACATAAGTTTTTGTTTCTCTGGGATGAACGCACAGAAGTGAGACTGCTGGGTCATATGGTATATGTTTAATTTTTTAAGAAATTTTCAGATATTTTCCAGAATAGCTGTATCACTTTACATTCCCACAATGTGTGAGAGATCTGTTTCTCCAAATCTATGCTAGCATTTGGCATTGTCATTATTTTTTATTTTAGCTATTCTAATAGGTGTTTAGTGATACCTCATGGTGGTCTTAATTTGTATTTTCCTGATGGCTAGTAATAGTGAACATCTTTTTATGTGCTCTTTGTCACCTATATATCCTCTTCAGTGACATGTCTATTCCTTTCTTCTGAATTTTTCTAAAAAAAACCAAAAATTTTATTTGCTAAAGGGTTTATTTTTTAGGGTCGAGTTTTGAGAGTTCGGTTTTTTTTCTGCTATTCCTGTGTGAAACACCATCTGATGCCCTGTAGCATGCTGAGTTCTTACTTCATAATATGTCTGTCCATATCTGCTTCTACTAGTTGAGTTGTAAAATTATCAAGAGTCATTTATTAATAATTACTTGTGCTCCCAAGCTTGTTCATGCTAGTTGTATTATTTATTTTAATTACACAATTTAAATAATTACTATATAAACCAAGTAAAAGAACACAAAAAGATGATGTTTCTGTGAAAACGTAAGTTAAATGCTTTGAAAAGATTTTATAAAGGTTAATTACTAAAAATTACTGTTGAATTAGATGTGTGTAAAAGAGCTATAAAGTATTAGGGATAAATTATTCTAAAAGAAAGAAAAAGATTCTGCACTCAGATTGCTTCTTACGTCTTTTAAGTTCTTGCCTCACTTTTAAAGCAATGCTTTTCAATCTGTGGTTCATGAAGTCAATTTGGTGGGTTGAAATCAGCAATTTTTAAAAAAAGAAATATATTTGAACACAGAGTGCATTACTCCTAGAAAAGAGCATTGTTTTGTGGAACTTCTCTTAAGTTTTTTTATACTTAGGCTATGCATATATGTACAATGTAAAATGTGGCTTTCAGTCAAAAGCTTGAAAAACTTTTGAGCTTGGGTCCAAACTCAAAGAAAAGGCTTTGGCCCAGCATCAGAAGAATGGTGAATGACTGTATATTTATGTGCTTTGGGTTAAAATAAAATAAGCATATGTTTTTATGATATTTAAGTTGACTTTGTTGATGAACCAACCAACTACTGATCTCAGTCTCATGGAATAAGAATTTCTGCCTATTTTACTTCTTTTCCTTTCATGCCTCCTGTTGTATTTTCCCCCCACTTCCTGCCACTTATAACTCTGCCACGTAATAGCTATGTGACCCTAGAGTCATTCTCTAGGCCTCAGTTTACTTTTTATGCAATAAGATGATCCTTCAGATGTCTTGTTATTTGGCAATGCTTACTAGCTAAATCGATAAAATACCTTTCTTTCTTGGTATCTACCCATCTAGATTTTTATTAAGTGGTAGGAATTCCATTTTACATTATTAAAAAAAAAATTTTTTTTAAGCACTCAGAGCCCTACATTATAACCTTAGAGGGTGTCCTCCACATATACTGTGACATAGTGCGCAAGAATGGTGGCAATGCCAATCACTTGGTTCTGAGTCTAAAGTTTTCAAATCTTGGAATGTTCTTTTATATTTGGGCATTATTAGTAAATTATTTTCAGCTGTATGTGGCTCATGAGTTTTTTTAGATGAGTTTTTGTAAATAATGATTTATAATTCTTGAGATATTAAGTTTACTTTTATTACTGAACATTGACTGAAGCAATGTTATTAAGTGTTTTCTATATACAAGTTAGTAGGACACTGAGAAAGTCTAGGTAGATTTTGAAAAGAGATGAAAATATGAAAGGATATTATTGTACAATTGAGATTGCCTGGTGTGAAACCAGTGGACCTGTAAGGTGCGAAATCCCCCATGAGACAGAAAGGAGGTGGTGACGGGGAATAGTTGTTGAGTCAGAGACATTTCCACCCATTTGAAATAGTGTGTACAAATGGCTGTTCATACGGAACATGACCGGGTTGGATGTCCATGATTTAGGAAGGTAGAGTACAAGCCGACCTCAATTCACTGACACACATAAGGTGTGTTTTAAAATGCTAGTTTGTAATTTGTTGCCCTTGATCTCATTTCTAATGAGAGCTAGACAGCCCATAAGATCACAAGTATAATATTATTTTAATGCTAAAAACGTTAGCCCATGAATTCTGGATCATGGGATAGTGTTTTTCCCCTCTCTTGGAAAAAAAGGGCTAAATTTTAGGCATAATTTTGAAATATGTGAATTTGGACTTTGCCCTTTCAGCTCCTTTTTATACTTCCATATGTTACTATTTCCTATTCTTTCTACCTTCTATGAACCCTGCGCCATGGCTACCCCAGCCCTAATCCATGTCATCTAAACAACAGTTATTTTATTAGAGCATTTATTGGCTGCTTCTTCAATGAGAACAACCATTACCTCACTAATCAACTCCTAAATTAGGCGTTAAAAGAAAGCAGTTAGATTGGATTAATTCATGCCTAAGTGTGAGTGACTGACAAACCCACAAACCTCTCAGAAATGGTTTTCTTTTTTAAAAAATGGTGTTCTTTTTAGGTTAAGTTTTAACCTAAGTGATTCTTTATTGATATTTCAGACAGAAGACCAAATGAAGTGAACATTCGAGACTTTGTGGGAAAAGCTATCTGTTTTCTTCTTTTGGATGTAAATGTGCAATGGTTGGAGAGTACAGGGGAGAAATCGTGGCCATCCCTCCCGCAATACGCCTGTAGAGGCCCAGCCAACCTTCCGGTATTTAAACCTACCACCTAGAAAGGGCAGGGTACCTAGATCAAGAATGGCAGAAAGGAATTTTTCTTGCCCTTCCCATTGTAGCAAAGTCAGCTGCCTGGGTGAGCTTTGCAGTAGAGGGGAAGAGGGTCCCATTCCAGATAGTAGCCTGTGTGAGGTGGTGAGCTCCAGCCTCCCATCTGAGCAGAGGCCCTGTGGGACTCCCTTGGCCTGAGGAGGAAGGTTATTACACTACCAAGTTGTTCCCCCTGTGGGGTACCTACCAGCAAACACTCCTCAATTGGCAGTAATTATCTGGCTAGAGCTCCAAGGTGTTACTACATAAAGCACAAAAAGGCGGATGGTAAGTTGCAGAGATACTCTGTAATAAGTGCAGGTGATAGATTTAAATTTTTTTAAGATAGAAGAGGAGGGAAAGAAATGTTTATTGACATCTGCATTCTTGTCATATTCATCATTGCTTTTCATCTTTTCCCACCAAGCAGAACTTCTACAACCCAATACATTCTAGCTTAAAAACTCATTTGAAAATTTGTGTTCTCTTATTAATATATTCTTGCTTATTTTAATACAAAGTGATGTGAATTATTAAAATTGATGCTCTCAAAAGACGGACCATGTGTATCCAGTGACTTGATGTCTCTCACGATACAACTGCCTCATACTTCTAATCTGAGAAGCACAAACACATTTATCTCACAGCAACTTCACGAAAGGGGTATTCTCATGATTTTACAGATGAGAAGATTAAGACTAGAAGAGGGAAGAAACTTAAACACATTTTGCGGGTACTAAATGGTAGTGTTGTGTTTCTCCTCCAGACTGGCTCCTCATAAACATTTTGTGATCCTGTAAAACAGAAAAACTAGCAATATGAATAAAGCACTGATCTAAAAGTTATGAAAGGGTTTTGGTCCTTTGTTATTGACTGGCAAGGAAATCTTTTTAAAGGCCCCTTATAAAAATCTTGTCTTTCATTTCCTCATATACGTGTCGAGTTTAATTTCAACCTTAATGTTGGAAAAAGGTGCATACGTATTTTTAAAATCAGACTTTTGACATGCTTGAAGACTAGTTCTAAATAAAAGCAGTTATTAATGGAATGACACCCTGGAGAACTCTCCAAGTCTAGCATACTCTTCCATGTATGCGTACCCACCCGACTTGTAAACACAATGTCTTTAACATCAGTTACCCATCTCCTTACTGTACTGAAAACAAGCCATTTTAGTCTGATACTTTAGTCGACTCCCCCCACCCCGCAGTTCTCTAAATGCCTAACTCATCCGTAATGCATAGTAATAGCTAAGAGCTCAGATTTTAAATATGTCAGTAAAATCTAGTTTTAAATCCTGACTGCAGATTATTAGTGTGACATTGGGTAAAGTGTTTTAGTTCTCCGTGCCTCAGTTTCCTTATTAAAAAGGGAGTAAATAAATGCTTACTCCATGGGGTTTTTATAATTTTTTTCCTGAATTATCTATGATGAATGGGAGATAATGTTGCTATATTGTAATGCCTGAAAGGTTCTGAGTTGATGATTACCTTGTAAATTCACTTTAAATTTCATAAACATATTTAATAAGGATCTTTTGTGTGTGTCCATTAAGTGAAATTTACTTGAGTTTACTAAATTAGTCCACAATTTATATGGCCCATTTTTTTGATGATCAAGATTCTAAATAACAAACTCTTCTCTCTACTTGAGATTGATTTTCATGGGAAAAGAATACCACATAGTATGTAGCATTCAGCTAATCTATTCTGTTAATTTGGTAGTATAAAAAGATTTGTAAATAATGAATTTCCATACTCTTGAAGATACCTTTATACACCTTGCACTGCTTCTGAATTTACTCATGCCTTGTTTTAAAGTCAGGCTTTCTCCTGACAGTGTGTGTTAACAATTGGAAAATTCCCTATCAGTAGACTGGCACCATCTTGACAGCCCTGTGTTCTGCTTCTACCTTGCTAATTGTTTCCTTGGGATTATTTGGATTGTGTAGAAAGCTTTTGCAAATCCTCTTATTACTGAAGTCATTGTTGCCGGCAGGAATAAGATTAAAAGTGCTTAAGTCTGTAGAGTTGTTTCTAATTTGTACGTGTCATTTCAGTGGCATTTTAACAGAACTCTGTCTCCTGTCCCTCCTTCTCCCCTGGTACTATCTCAAGTTAGGTCCAAGAAGCCAGGCCATTGGAAGAAATCTCATTTTATCCTCCTAATTATTATGCTGGCACTCAGGAGATAATTTTTCCCTTCATGCACTGCCAATTAATATGCAAATGGACTGATAAATATTTATGCAATGATTTAAATTATGCAGGGAGTGCTTTCAGTATATTCTGTAAATGAATTGTTCGTGGACTTCAAAGTGCTGGCTGCAGTGCTAACGAGGGGAGATTTGCATAAGGCCCTAATCACGCGCATACTGATTAAGCTTCATTATGGAAACTGCCAGCTGCAATCTTTGTTTCTATTTTATTACAAAAAGGGGAACTTTTCATGCTTCAGTTGCCTTGATAATGTCAGTTCTAGCTGGTAGGAGAGACTAAAACTCCTCTGAGCAACTGAAGTTTCCTTATTCAGTTGAAGATTGCTATGGTGTAACTGAAGAAGTTGTATTTTGCTTCTCCCCTTAATCACTACCCCCCACACCCTTGTTCTCTTAAGAACATAGTGTAGATTTGTTAGAAATAGTAGTACCTTCTTTCCCCCACCCCAAACCGCTACCTGTTTCTTCCTTGTTTGGACTGTCTGCACCTCTAGAAGATTTCACAGCAATGCTGGACTGCAGTGACTATGTTTTAGGTGGGTACCAGCACAGTTCTTTTCTTAGAAGCTTTAATATGGAAATAGCATGTGTGGGGTTGACTACGCATAAATGCTTAATCGCATATGCAACCAGCGCAGGGGAGGGGGAGAGCTGGGTTGAGCTGGGAAGGAGGAAAGCATTTGCAAAGCACAAGCATTCTTGAATTTGTAGTAGGTCCCTCCCTGTGACTAGCTCTTCTGGTTCAGAGGGTATTTTCAGTAACTAGTGTGGATTTAGAATTCAGCTTGAGTGAAGGACATTTTTGATTTTTGTAAATTTCTGTTGAGAGCATTTCATGTAGTTCTAAAAACATTTTAAGTCTGAAACAAGATATAAACTGTACTTAATATATACATATTAATAAAAGTTTTTCATACCTAATGAGAATATCTTATACAAAAAGCAAAAATGCTCAGTGAAAAATAAGGTGGAGTCATTGTGCAGAATTGTTCCCTTGAATATTAATACAGAGCGTAATTGTACTGGTTAGTACAGTAGATCTGTTGATCAATTTTCAGATTTTAGAAATTATTAACTTTTCAAATTTTTGCTAATATTAACCTTTTTTATTTTCTAAAATCAACTATGTTCTTTAGAAATCTATAGTTTTAACTGTTAGCCTATTTTTGGGGAGGGAGATGTCCAGTTTAAAAACAGTCTTTGGTGACAAAGATTTAAAAGAGAAGCGCTTTGGTTTTTAGACATGATTGATGATGGCCATATTTTGTATGTAGTTTTGTCTATTTATGTGCAGAGTTATTGAAACCTCTCTATAGTCACCTGGAAAGCTGAGTGATACCAACTCTAGGACTTGGATATCTTACATTTAAAACTTTCACAAATGACTTTTTCTGTATGTCATTTTCCCCACTTGAAAATTGAGTCTGTCTCCTGTTACCTTCATAGTTGCCAAGAATAAAGTAAAATGATACTTCTGAAAATGTTTGAATTCTTATACAAAAGGCATGGCCTAAACCCGAGGTAGTAGTGATATTTGTTTAGCACAGTAAAAACCACTATATAATGGGTGAATGACACAAACCACAAATTTATGTCAAGAATTCAGTTAATTCAACTCGTAGACTGTGTGTTGGACTCATTATTTACAGTTGGCTCAATGGCATAGACTTATATTTCTTATATTGCTCAGAGAGAGAAAATACTTCAAATATCAAAAAGAATTTATCTGTATTTACTCTTTTACATTTACCAAGTTGGGAACTTACGAAAAGAAAGGAAAATATCTTTTTGAAATGTTTTAGCATGTTTTTAGAATTGGAAATTATATCTATTACTTTCAGTTAATGTATAATTTAAACAATCTCTCCCCATTGTTGTTGTACAGTTAATCAAAATTTTGTTGTTTTATTCTTTTTTGTGTGTTAAGTAATTTTGTTAAATGCCTTTGAAGTCCTTGACTTCAATGAAAGATTCTGAAAAGATGCATATAAAATACCTATGTAATAATTTATAGATGGGGAAATTAGGATATGAATTATATAAACTTAGGCTCCTGACTTCTTAAGAATTATGCTTCTTTCTTTGTTTGTATGGTGTCTGTGTATCTGGGAAAATATTGTCCTTTTCATGAATGTTAACTGATTCATCCTTTTTTCCGCTTTACTTTAAAATTCATTTTAAAGGAAGCATTGAGTAGTGTGTGTAATTGTTACATTTGTTGTGATCTTTGTTGACCTTCATAAGATTTTGGTTCAGTCATTCAGAAAGCCAATTTTCAGTAAGTCGTACACCTGTTCCTTTCAAACCTTAGTATGTTTTCAGATGATATATTTAAATTTTTCTGGACAGTTAGGGGTGAAGGAAGTTGTACAACTGCCCTCATTTATGACCACAGACATGAATTTAAACCCTTTGAACATTTGAAAAAGAAACCAGAGATATAACAGAGGTGCTTAAGCCCATAAGACAAGCATTAGTTGTAAAAACTTACTATATTAGAGAAGCCATTACGGAGCTTCTAGGTTGGAAATGAAATTTATAAGAGGAGGACTCTAGATTTTTTTTCTCATCCCTTATGCATGTGGATAATGCAGCTGTGGACAACTGTCTACAGTTGGGACTTCTGTCTAATGATTGTTTTGATTTCCTAGTTAGATGTTTAAGCAGATGACTCTTTGGTCAAAAAACCAAATGCATTATAGTTAAAATACTTGTTCCCTCTTAATAACTGTAGTTAAATGGTTCTTAACTCAGGAGAAATGGCAGAACTTCTTTGATAGTAAACTAATTTGATTATAAATATTCTAAGTTTGAGTTTGCAGTAGATGTAGAATAAGATCGTGTTTAGGTGTATTCAGTTTTTTACCCTTCAAAGAGGTAAAAGAAGAGCAGAGTTCTTGTCTCTTCTCTTGCATGTCTTCTGGGATACCTAATACTGCTTGATGAAAACTTTTTACTGTGGAAACAAACCTTCATTTAACAGATAACTCTGGAACCCAAATTAGCAAATTTCATTTAGGATATCGAAGTATAATTTTTAAGTGGGCGTGGTTGTGATTCAATTTTGAAATTACATCTCTTATAGCTCTGGCACAGCTTCTTATACTGGTTTATAGCTGAGGTATGAATTTGACATATTCTCACTTAGACTCTGGTTTGTTTGGGGAGGGGAATAAATATGGGGACATTTTTCTCGGACATGTTTTCTTTTGGTCTATTAGGTTGAGTTACTGTCTCATCTGTTATCAAGATTACCAATGGATTGTTTTGGTTGTAATGAATTAATATCTTTGCTTATATAAAAAAGATACTTTATTTGAGAATAACATATCTTTTTACTTTTGAGGTGCTTCTCCCCAGCCTCTGTTTTATTTCTTTAACATTTTATACTTGATGTTACAAAGCACTTACTTCTTTTACATATGAGACTTTCTAATATAGTTTTTTTTCAGGTTAGGGTTCTGTTGTTTTTCTTCAAAGAGTCTTAAAATTCTTTGGAAAGACAGTTTATTTATGGATCCCTTCAGGGTCCAGGGAATCCTGGATTTCCTTCAGATAACCTTTCATTACAATTTCTGATGTTTCAGCCTGACATGTATGCACTGTGCCTCCTGGACCGTAACATTAGTTAACCCTTCCTCTGCCATGATTTTGCCTCCTTAACCCGATCTCCAGTCTCAAATTTTAAAATACGTTATTCACTTTGGTTTATTTCAGACTCAAGAATGAACAATCCGTCAGAACCCAGTAAACCGTCTATGGAGAGTGGAGATGGCAACACGGGTAAGGGAGAGTTCTTTCATCTCGCTTTTAAATTAGATCTAATGGGGCTAAAAGAAGAAACTTCCCACTTTACTAGAACATGTATTTGGCAGATACAGAACAAGTTGAGTATTGACTTGTCAAATATGATTTAGTACTTGCAGGGACCAGGATTATGTTTGTTTAAGATTATCTACTTTTCTTTGCAGATTGCTTCATCTCTTTGCTTCCATCTATCAGAGAAACAACAGGTAGTTACAAGAATTGTCCTTTCAGTCAGATAGTTTTGGGTATGAATTATAGATTTGCCACTTACTAGCTGTGTGACTTTAGGCAATTTCTCCAATCTTTTTGAAACATGATTTATTCAGTTGTAAAATGGGGATAAAATATTTCAGAGGTCACCGTATTAAAGGAGGTAATATATGTGAAGTGTTAAGCAAAGTGCCAGCAGCACAGTAACCATTCAGTAAAGTGTTGCTCTTTTTACAGGTATTGATCAAAATAGTAAATCTTATCTACCTCACATTTGATATAAATTATATTAAAGTTATAGTAGTGTCAGGTAGTTATTAATATAAAGACATACCCATTTCTAATACATCCTTTTATTTGGTAATTTTTAAAAAATTTACACTTGATTAAACCTTTTATCAGGAGAAAATTAATTATCATGTAAATGAGAATACTGAGGCCCCCTGAGAGAAAGGTAAATCCATAAAGGATAGTTTGTATCCACAGCCCATACTCTTAATTCAGTGTACTGCTTAGAGGACATTTGACTATGTGTCTTTATTATCTGCCAGAGATGGTACAGGGACTTCCCCAGTTTCTGATACAGGCACAAATACAATTATAAACCAAATAAGAGAATTATGGGCAAGGATGCACAGAAATAACTGTTTCTAAAGTAAACTAGGTTTTTCACTAGCAGAGAGGGTTCCCTCTTTGGCCATCAATTTTGCAAAATGCCTAACTATGGGAGATGGGTAAGAATCAGAGGCACTTTTGGAGGCTGTCTTTGTTTTCTACTTCTATGGGTCATAAAACCTTTTATTAATAATTTGTAGTAGATGGATAGGTTGGACCAATATAGCAGTTTCCTGCCTACATGTCTTCCGTTATAAACTGTTCTGTATCTGGAGATGCTTATTTATCTTTTAATCTCTGAAATGTACCTACCTCTTTATGTGAAACTGAGCTGTGGGGCTTCCATGTTCATCCCTGTTGTATTTAACATGTTTCATATTATTCTAACTGAGGCTAACCAAGTAGACTACTGTAGTATCTCCTGAGAAGGGGAAGGATAGCATTGTATTCTTTCTAAATTATCAGCCACAGTCTCCTTTCTGTTACTTCTCTGTCCCCTGTTTGGGCCCCTCTTCCTTTACTTAGTAGCACTGGTTCTTGTGCCAGTGCAGGTGCTTTGGCCACCTAGCTTATGGGTAGGACTTGTTTTCAGAGAGTAATGGGGCAATAGATCCCATTAAGAGGCCAGGGGAGAGGGGGCAGGACACCTGTGCCTAAAGGATAGCTTCAAAGA
>RJWJ010030803.1:0-19633 GCA_004363605.1 Indri indri | reverse complement strand
GGTAATAAAATAAATGTATATATTTTAGTGTTACAATAAAAGAAATCAAAGTTATCACATCTACCCTGATGGTGTCTTTTAAATAAAACTGTTAAATGTATTAATTGTGTATTAAACATCTATTCAAAACAATGAATCATTTTATATACCAAAGAGTGTTTAAATCATTCTCTGCTTTATTATTGCAAGTGTCTCCACAGTCAAGATGTATGTCAAAACAAAATTCTCAGAGTACAAAGCGCAATACTTTTATAGCAATATTAGAAGATTCTGCAAAGTATAAGACTAACTACTAAAAAGAAAATTTTTCTTATTTTTGGAATTAATTAATTAACCTTAATAAATATGCATTTTTTTCTAGCTGGTAAGTGATTTTAGAAATGTAATTTGAATTATTGTGGCATGATTTGTGTTCCCTGATTATTCATCCCTGGGTCTTGCTAATTCAAGAATCATTCTGCTTATGAAAGGACTGCCTGAACTTGCTGTCCTGCTCTCTTCAAGCGACTCCACATGCCTTTTCCTCCTCTTCCCTTATGTTCTGTCTCTGTTCCCATCATTCTCTCATGCCTCTTTATATTTTCTTTTCAGTTGAAATATATTTTCATTCCATTTATCCATATTTTCTAATTAAATTCCATTTTAAGTTTTTTTGTCCTGTTTCAGCTAAATATTAAAAGAGGTAAGGATAGAAAAAAGATTTAGAAGAAAAGGAAGGATATGTATTATTTCCAGATAATATATAATATACCTTATATAATAAATGAAAATTATAAAAAATACTATATAGATCTGGATAAATTTTAAATAATGACTTATCTGAATTTTTTTTCAAAACCTTAGATATAGGATCAAAAGGTACAATTAAAGGTGGCATCAAATTAAACTCAATACATTCCACCCCTAGAAAAATAAATAAACAGTGTAACTATTTTTCATTTTCCCATAATCTACCTCAAATAAGGGTTTTCAGTTAAAGAGATGTTGGCATTCATATCAAGAACACTTCCAACACTTAGCTGTGATTAGATTATTGTGCTCTTGGTTAACGTTGTAAATCTTGAGTGGAAACATACATCGGGACAATCAATATAGAAGAGTATTGTTCCTTACCTATGGCTATTAAATAATCAGTACTCATGGACTTGAGGATAAGTTACAACTTTAGGTTGCTAACTAAAATTTTGTAAATAGTGGTTACCCCAGGTTATTATGGTTGGACATGCATTCCAGTGGCCCTTGAGGTATTTATGTTATCATCACTCTCTTAAACCAATGATGAAAGGATTTTTTAACAGAATACATAAAGAGCAAAACAAAATTTCCTGTGTATAAACTATTGGCTAATTGCTTTTCCAATTTCTGTACGTCACTCAATTAATAATCATGCTTTGATCAGTAGGAAGGGAATCAAACCTGAGATAAAATGAACACACACTCTATCCTATGGAAAGACAAAGAGTTATTTGGTTGAATATTTCTGTTTTGGCAACACATATCCAAATCTATTTTCTGTCACTATGATATATGTCTTTTGTTTTCTGAAATTGCACCCTTACAAGTTTAGTCATTTCTTTCGTTGCTACACATAGTTAAAGAATAGATAAACATTACAGAAGACTCGAAAGAAATATCCCTATCTTGCAGATGAATGTCAAAATTATTTTTTAAAGACATATGATTTACCATATCTTAAAATTTCATCCTTGGGTTTAAGAAATGAAATCTACAATATAATTTAAATAAACTGCCAGTTAATAATTTTAAAAATATAGTTAAACTTATAATAATTTGAAAAAAAAGGTCAATATTTTTCAAAATGTAAAGTGTTCCTGCATATGAGGTCAATTAACCTGATTCCAAGTAAGAATTAGTAGGCAACAGCATATTTTATTTCCCACAAGCTATACTGGAAATAGAGCTTGATTTGGTTTTGAAAACATGCATTCATCTCTACCACTACACTGAAACAAACTATTAGCTGTGTGGTCCTGGTCAAATGACTTTACCTGACTGTTTTCTACTTTAAAATTCTTCTGAGAGACCTCTTCTTCAAGAGAGAATGTTCCAGCACTCAAACGCTCATACTGACTAAAAAAAAAAAAAAAAAAAAAAAAAAAAAAAAAAAAAAAAAAAAAAAAAAAAAAAAAAAAAAAAAAAAAAAAAAGCCATGAATTTTAACTATATATTCAAAGGCATCCAGAGAGCCATTATAAAAAATAAATGTTAAATGGACTAAAATTCCAGAAAGAAAAATTATCTTCAGTGGTTAGCTAAATAAGAGCAGCCACTTGTGTTTTCACAGGAGTGTCAGAAATTCCTGGATTTATGTGGAAAATCTAGTTTTGGTAGGGAAAGTGATCTGCTGATAGAGCAAGAAGTAATAGCTCAGCTCTTAGAGGTTATGCATAGCTGGAGTAAAAAATTCTGGATATCAAACAGGCCTCAAATACATAATGTCCTCCCATTAATTTATTTACTATAATTTAAAGATTGACCATCCTGAAAGACTAAATAGCTAAGCTGAAAACCTCTAATGGGCAGACCTGAATTTCCTGCAACCTTTCAAGACCATGGAGAGGGGCGGGGCGCGGGGGAGGGAACTACCAGCCTCTCAATCGAAAATAAGGAAGAGGGGATAAGCTCAGAGAAAATCCGAGTTTACCAAGAATATGATTTTTCCCAGATCTAGCTCAATCCCAGGCTTTATTGATGTGATCAGCTTAACAGAAAAAGGAGGGATGATCTCTGGTAGATGATAACATTATTAAAGCCTCCATGAGTTTTCTACACACAATGCCTGGAACATGGTTAAGAATTGCCAAACATATAAAGAAGCAAAGACATATGACTGATTACCAAGTATAAAAATAGGATTTTTAGGACTACAAATGCTCCAGGAAGTGGAATCAGGAAAAGTGTTTTTGAAATTACTAAAAATAATATACAGATATACCTCAGAGATATTATCGACTTGGTTCCAGATCACCTAAATAAAGCAAATACCACATAAAGCATCACACAAATTCTTTTGGTGTCACAGTGCATATAGAAGTTATGTTTACATTATGCTGTTGTATATTAAGTATGCAATAGCATTAGGTCAAAAAATGTACATATCTTAACTAAAAAACACTTTACCGCTAAAAAAAAAAAATGCTATCAAGCATCTGAGCCTGCAGTAAGTCGTAATCGTTTTGCTGGTGGAAGGTCTCATCTCGATGTTGATAGCTGCTGACTGATCAGGGTGGTGGCTTCTGAAAGTTGAGGTGACTGTGGCAATTTCTTAAAATGAGTCAACAATGATGTTTTCTGCACTGATTGACTCTTCTTTAATGAAAGATTTCTCTGTAGCGTGCAACACTATTTGATAGCATTTTACCCATAATAGTAGGTAAAATGGTGGCATACACCTATAGTCCAGCTACTGGGAAGGCTGAGGCAGGAAGATCGCTTGAGCCCAGGAGTTGAAGGCTGCAGTAAGCTATGATTGTTGCACTGCACTCCAGCCTGGGCGATAGGACAAGTCTCTATCTCTAAGAAATTTTTAAAAAATTATAATGTTTAATTTTTTTGTGTATATATATAATTTACATAAGAAGTTACTGATAAATGTGGCCTTAAATGTTAGCTACTTTCTCCAGTTTTTGAACATAATTCAACATTACTTAAATCACAATGAATTTATCCAATTTATTAATATAACTTAGCATTAAGTTTTACAGAATATTAAGAATAAAATATTGCTCTAAAACAAGTCTCATCTTATTTTATTTTACAGTACATTTCCATTTAATGTATTTATACTCAGGTTTATATGCACCATCTTATCTTTTTTTGTTTGTTTGTTTTTCTTATCTGCTATATGGATATATCTTTTGCATTACCTTTTTCTATATTATTGAATGTATTATTATTATCATTTATTATTCCTTTAGTGTCTACACTAAGGAATAAAATATGTATCCTTGATTTTTACACTAAAAGTTATCACTTTTACTCTGTGATAGATAATTTTAGTACTTTACATAATTTACCTCTACCTATCAGCTAAATGTTAGGTTATTGTTGTGCATATTTGTTCTACATTTATTTTATGCTTCAGGTGATATTATTTTTACTGTGTTTATTTTTTCAGCTATATTAAGGTATAATTGACAAATAAAATGTATATGTTTATGGTGTACAACATGATGTTTTGATATACGCATACATTGTAAAATGATTACATCGAGCTAATTAACACATACATCATCTCTCATACTTATTGGCTTTTTTGTGGTGAGGACATTTAAGATCTACTCTCTTAGTAATTTTCAGGTATACATTATTATAATAACATCACATTATTATTAACTATAGTTACCATACTATACAATAGATTTCCAAAACTTTCTACCTTTTGACCAACATCACCACATTCCTTCCAACCCTCCTTCTAAGTCCCTGGGGACCACTATGCTACTGTCTTCTATGAGTTTGACTTTTTCGGATTCTACATAAAAGTGAGATCATGCTGTATTTGTCTTTTTGTGCCTGGCTTATTTCACTTAGAATTATGTCTAGATTCATTCGTGTTTTTTGTTTCCCAAATTATAAGATTTCCCTCTTTTTTAAGGCTAAATAGTATTCCAGTACACACACACACACACACACACACACACACACACACACACACTCATTCACTCACTCTAAATATTCTATATTCATTCATCCATATCTTGGCTATTGTGACTGTTAGAATAAAAATTTACTTCAGGCAAATTAAATTTAGTGGAGTTTATTTGAACAAAGAACAATTAATGAATTAAGCAGCACTCAGAACCAGAAGAGGTTCAGAAGCTCCACTCAGCAATGCAGGCAGACAGTATTTATGGGCAGAAAAAGGAACTGACGTACAGAAATAGCTTGTTTGGTTACAGCTCAGCATTTGCCTTATCTGGGTATGATGTGATCAGTTGGCAGCCTGTGATTGGCTAAGACTCAGCTATCTCTTGTAAGAATATACTCTTTTAAGTTGTAGTTTTTTTACATACCAAGTTTGCAGTTTACTATGTATGAAGGCAGTTTTAGGCCAAATTTAATTTAATTTAACATGAATAATTCTGTGATGAGCGTGGGAGTGCAGGCATCTCTTCAGCATGTTGACATTTTGGTTCCTTTGGATATACGACATGACGTGGGATTGCTGAATCATGTATAGTGTAGTAGTCTTCCCTTACACGATGGGGAAACATTCCAAAGTCTCCAGTAGATGCCTGAAACTTCAGATAGTATCAAATTCTCTATATACTATGCACAAATAAATTTTTTTCTTTTCTAAAAATTTTACAGGTAGAAGATTCATTCTTACCATAGATCTTAGCAACATCAGCATATGATGTTTTTTTCTTTCTTTACTAAGGTGAGAACTTTCCTTTCATTAAAGGAAGCACTTTATGGCTTCCCTTTGTCATATCTGAATTGCCAGCATCACTACTCTTGTGTTTGGAGGCAATTACTAAGTAAAATAAGGGTTATTTAAACACAAGTGCTGTGATACTGCATCAGTTGACCTGAAAACCAATATGGCTACTAAGTGATTTATGTGTACATAATATACACAGCATGGATATACTAAACAAAGGGATAATTCATGTCCTGGGAGGGATAGGGCTGGATGGCTCTAGATTTCATTATGCTACTGAGAATGATGTGCAATTTAAAACTTACAAATTATTTATTTCTGGAATTGTCCATTTAATATTTTTGGACTGAGGTTGACTGCGGGTAACTGAAACTGGAGAGAGTCAAAACTTGATTAAGGGGAAAACTACTATAGTTCTATTTTTAATATTTTGAGGAAACTCCATTAATGTTTTCATAATGACTGTACTAATTTACATTCACACATACAACACCTTTTACCTTTTCTTCATATCCTCATTAGAACTTGTTATCTTTTTCTATAGTGTCCATTCTAAGAGGTGTCACATGATATCTCATTTTACTTTTGATTACCATTTCTCCAATGATTAGTCATGTTGAGCATTTTTCATGAATTTGTCATCCATTTGTATGTCATATTTTAAGAAATGTCTATTGCAGTCCTTTGCCCAGTTTATTATTTTTGTGCTTGAGTTGTAGGTTGTAGAAGTGGTTTTTAATATATATTAGCCATTTATCTAATAAGTGGTTTGCAAATATTTTCTCCCATACAGTAGATTGCCTTTTCACTATAATGATTGTTCCTTTTGTTGTACAGAAGCAGTTTAGTTTAACGTAATCTCATTTGTCAATTTTTGCTATTGTTTTCTGTGATTTGGGGGTTATATAAAAATATTTGCTCAGATAAATGTAGCTTTTTTTCATGTTTTTGCCTAAAAGTTTTAGAGTTTCACATCTTATGCTTAAGTCTGTAATTCATTGTTGAGTTTATTTTTGTACATGGCGATAGATATGGATTCAATTTCATTCTTTTACATGTGAATATTCAGTTTACTAAAGAGACTGTATTTTTCCTATCATGTGCCTTTGGCAACTTTGTCAAAGATCAATTGACTATAAATGTGTGAATTTGTTCCTGGGCTCTCTATCCTGTTCCATTGGTTATTGTGTCTGTTTTTGTGCCAATGCCAAGCTCTCTTGACTACTGCAGCCTTGTAGCATAATTAGAGATTATGAAGTGTGATACCTTCAGCTTAATTCTTTTTGCTCAAGATTGCTTTGGCTGTTTTGTATCTTTTGTGGTTCATCACAAATTTCAGAATTTTTTTGAAAAATACCATTGGGATTTAGACAATGATTGAATTTAATCTATAGATCACTTTCTGTGCTATAAACATTTTGACAATATTACCTCTTTCAATTTATGAATTAAAAATATATTTCCATTTATTTGTCTTATTCAGATTTATTCATCAATGTTTTATAGGTTTTGGTGTAAAGCAAGAACCACCACAACCAACCCAGCTGGTGTCCTTACATCCACCCATAGATGAAGGTCCTTTTGCTACAGAAAACCATCTGCAAAATCTGGAAGAAGTAACTGAACCACAAAATGTACAGACATCAATGAAAGGCAACAAGAAACATAGAAAATGATGGGAAACATCGCCACCAAAAGAACACAATAATTTACCAGTCACTGACGTCTAAGAAATAGAGGTTCATGAATTGCCCAACAAAGATTTCAAACTAATTGTTTTAAGGAAGTTCAGCAAACTTAGAAGGACAGAGAAAGAAAATTTATTGATATCAAGAAAATAATACACACAAAAAATGAGAATTTTTAAAAGAGAGATTTAAATCATCATAGAAAAGAACCTAAAAGAAATTCTGGAGCTGAATAATCAATGAATAAAATAAAAAATGCAACATAGCATGCAATAGCGGAATTTTCAAGCAGAAGAAAGAATTTGTGAACTCAAAGACAGGTTATTTGAAAATATCAAATCAGAAAAGAAAATAGACAAAAATGATAAAAAGGAAAGAAGAAAACCTCTGTGATTTGGGGGACACTATCAAGAGAGCTAACATTCACGTTATAAGTATTACAGAAGTAGAATAGAAAGAAAACAAAACAGAAAGCTTATTTAAAGAAATAATGGCTGAAAACTTTCTGTATTTCAGGAAAGATATAAATAGACAAACAGGGCACTCAATAGTCTCTAGTCATACTCAACTCAAAGATCACCCCAGGATATACTGTAATCAAACTGACAACAATCAAAAACAAAGAGAGAACTGTGAAAGCAGTAGGAGTAAAAACATCCTCACATACAAGTAAACCACAATAAGGCTTTGAGCAGATTTCTCAGCAGGAACCTTGCAGGCTAGGAAAGAGTGGGTTGATAAATTCAAAGTGCTCAAGTGAAAAAACAAATACTACCAGAAAATGATACCACATGTGGAAAAAGTATTCTTCAGATATGAAGGAGAAATAAAGACTGTTTCATTCAAACAAATGCTGATGGAATCCTTTACCACTGTATCTGCCTTATAAGATATAATGAAGAGAGTTCCTTAATTTGAAATTATAAGATGTTAATTAGTAGCCCCAAAACATAAAAAAGTATAAAACTCATGGATAAAAGTAAGTACGCAGTCAAATTTGGGATATTCTAACACTATAATGGGGATGTGTATATGTCACATACATCTCTAATATAAAAGTTAAAAGAAACACATAAAAAATAGCTGTAATAATTTAATAAAGGATATACATTTTGCACTTGTTATATGAGAATTGGGTAGAAGATATTTGAGGTTGTAGAGCACAGTTCAAAACATTTCTAGTGAGGTTTTGTTTTATGTAAGCCTCATGGTAACCACAAAGCAAAAACCTATAGTAGATACACAAAAGATAAAGGGAAAGGAATTAAAGCACGCACTATAAAAATTGTCAAATGACAAAGCAAGACAGCAAAAAAGGGAAGAAAGGAACTAAGGACTTACAAAACAACCAGAAAACAATTAACAAAATGTGAACACTCACACAGAAAGTGTTCTGTTCTTTTGAGTTAAAAAATAGGCAATAAGGACCCTTTAGCATTCCCTAAAAATAGCACACTGTTTTAAAACTATACGTATATGTTCCCTTTCATATGATGCAGTCTCTCATCTTTAGTGTTTTCCAATTTCCTTCTTATTTATCAAAATTCAAATACACATTTTTCTTTATGAATATTACTCTGGTGATCAAGCAGGGCTGATTCCTTCTTCCATTGCCATAATTTGCACAAACTTATTGTACTTAGATTATTTTGATTGTTTGTTTATATGTTTGTTTCCCCTACTATATTTTAGATTTCTTTAGGGAAGAAGTATGTCTTCTTAATCTTTAGATCTTTAGCACTAGCATTACTCTTACTTTATAATTCCTGGCTGGTTACTTGCAAAACACTCACCCTTAGGCTGCATGGTGCCTCTGGACCTGGAAGCTCTGCCTCATTCTTACTGTGCTTAGGATATGGTGTTCTTCAACCAGGGTAGGGACCATGCAGCCATATTTAACATTTGCCTCTTCTTAACATCTTAACATTTGCCTCTTTTCTCTATGCCTCTGGGGAGCAATATGGAGATTCCAAGTGCTTTCTGAGCCATACTATCAAGACTAATGGACATAGGGGAAAGCATGCCCATTTTGTTAATGCCTCATAATAAAATATTTATTACCCTTATGGAATATCACATGTTGAAAAAATTATCCATTTAATGTAGACACAACAGCAAACAAGATACAGCAATAAGTTATGCAATGAAAATTTCAGTTATGTAGGCAAGACAGACATAATTACTTACAATAAATATGTTAAGCAATGGGATAGAGAAACAGAGTAGTCTGTGAGAGGTAACCAATCCAGTGAGATGAAAGATATCATGAAGAATATTTTGGAGGTGGCAATGTCTAACTTGAGATAGGAGGGATGCATAGAAAATGAGTAAAAGTTAATTGTAATATCACATATCAAGATACAGTTTCAAGAAAAAGAAGCATGTAAAGTTTAGAGTGGCAGGAATACAGAGTGTACTATTGAGTCCTCTATGTGAGTTGAAATTCAATTTAAAGAAAAGTAAAGATGAATGAAGCACTGGACCCAGTGAGTGCACCACCAACATACTCAGTGTTTTCAATGACCAGTTTTTTTCACTGTTTGAAGGGAGTGAAAGGACTGATATCAGAGAATGGGGAGCTAACAGGCCAGATGTGAATATTTGGGACTTAGCCAAGTAGCAATAGGAAGACAGTATAGAGTTTTATAAAGAGAAGCAACATAATCAGGTTTATGCTTTAGATATACAGCTCTATGTGGAAGGACCAGTTAGGAGGCTCTTAACCATAAAATTATCAATGGTAGGGATTGTGAGAAGTAAAGAAACTTGAGAAATATAATTAGAATGTAAGATCAGTAGCATCTGTTTATTGATTCAGTATAAGGAATAAGGAAGAAGGAGAGTATATGGAAGAACAAATTATGGTGGCCAGGACTCTGTCATGTATATTTAGTACTTTCATTGAGAAGGCATAAAGGAAAAGCAAGTTGGTAAGTCTGTGTTTAGATCAAGTTGATGTGATACATTCGAGAGATGTCCAACAACAGTTGGATGTATGAGGCATCTTTAGTTGGTAGAAATAAACGTGGACACCATCAGAGATATACATAGTACATACATATATATACACATATATGTGCATATATATATACATACATATATATGTGCATATATATATATATATATATATATATATATATATATATATAAACATATAGTAAGTGAAGCCGGTAAGTGAATTGTTTGAGATGCCTAAAGAGTGTAGAGAGTGAGAATATTTGAAAGGAACACCAACATCTGTCATGTACCCTGGGGACATGAAGACTGCAAGGTTTATGCAGAAGTAGAAGCCAGTGAAGTGTAAGTAAAATTCAGTAATATAGTAGTATGGGAGACAATAGAAAGCAGTGCTTTCAAAATGTGGTAGTGGTCAAAATTTGTAGCCAGTGGCTCATATAATCATGGAACATCAAAATACTCATTTGTACCTTTCAAGACAATAAAATTTACTTTAAGCATTGACTAAGATAGGAAACATTTACTTTCTCAATATGTTCAAAATATAATTCTAGGAAATGAAACCAATTTCATTTTCCCATTTCTGCAACACGATATTGGGAAATAAGACTAAATCTTATATACATATATTTTTAATCAAGAAGACAGTCTAGGTTGCAAACAGACAAATGCACAGATTGATTTTTTAAAATATCCTCACAAATACTTAAAGGCAAGAAGAAAATCAAGCTGATTTCTGACATTTTGTACCAGAATGTAAGGAGGCTGATTTATATGTATGTTCTCTCTACTTTTTATTGCTTTCACTGATTCTTTTTTTTTTTCCCTTTTTCTATTTTTACCCTCTATGTGAGCTGAAATTTAATTTTAAAGAAAAGTAAAGATGAATGAAGCATTGGATCCAGTGAGTGCGCCACCAACATACTCAGTGTTTTCAATGACCAATTTTTCACACTGTTTGAAGGGAGTGAAATGTTAGTATTCATCTCACATTGGAAGTAAGCCGAAAAGGCACAGTTACACTTTTCAGTCTGATTGTTTTTTCTTTGAAGTGTAAACTCACAAACTATAGTTATAGAGAGGAATGCAAAAGGCACAGAAAAACACTAGATTTGTTTGTTCTGTTAAATGTGGGATCTATGTGCCAGGCATCTACCCAAAAGGATTTACTTGGACTTCTGAAAGCCATTTATTTTAATTGGTTGATTGATATTCATAGATGGTATTGGTGTCCTAAAGATTACAAGATATTATACAGAGGGAAAAGTGGTAGGAACAAATGTTTCTGCCTCTTTATTTATTTTCCAATTCTTTTTGCATTTAAAAAAAAGCTAAGCATAGCATTAGCCTTAGCTTCTGAGCCCAAGAAAGGCTTAGGACTAGAAAAGAAAATAGAAAAGAGCTTAAAATAGAAAACAAAACCTTATAGAAATATTTTGAACTGTGCTCTGCAACCTGAAATATCATACACCCAATTTTCATATAACAAGTGGAAAAATGTTATAGCCCAATTATTATGTAGGTCATCAATTTATGGAGATAACAAATACAAATGGGAAAAAGGACCATTTTCATCAGCTCCATCTGTACATACAAACAAACTGATGTGAGAAAAATAAAATGGTGGTTCTCTTGTTTTTCCCATTAGAACGCGTCCTATTCAGTTAAAAAAATAAAACAACTAAATATAACCATTTGAAATGTGCTTACTGCCTTTTATTTATTTTAAATAATTTTATTTTTAAGGAAAAACAAATATTTTATGACTAACAGGACACTTAATCAAGGAGCTTACTTTAAAATAACATAATTTATTTAAATAGAATCCTAAAAGAAACTCATCAATTCAATGATTATTGAAATAGAGTAATTCAAACCAAATTGTATACAAGCCAATCAAATAAATACTTACTGACTTTATAGTATGCATACCCAGCATTGAGCCAGGTGGTAGGGATATATCAAATAAGACAAAAACTTAGTCCCGCCCTCAAAAAACTTATAATCTAATAGGAGAGAGAAATTTCTAAACAACACTGACTGGAAAAGAACAGAAAATAAACAAGTGGCATAACAATGCTACACTGGTAAACACTTAGATCCCTTACCTTCTTTTAGGATACATTGAGATGCTAATGAATTTTGTTTATATGACCTAAGAGGACTTATATATAACATTTTTTTCTTTTTTCCAATATAAGAACCAAAATCAAATAGATATGAAATTTAATGTAAGAGCCAAATGGATCTGATAACTTCCATCTTTAAATCTCAACAAGAATCTAGAAATACTACATCCTAGGGAGAGTTTGATTCTCTAAAGCAGGCACTCGATCAAGCAGGCACTCAATACCTCACTCCACATTTAGGCAATATGCTAATTCTTAACAATTTTTGAAGCTTCCACCTAATTTTTCAGAGATTGCACAAAATAATGTATTGAAGGCAATGTCTCATAAATAGAGAAAGCATGGCAAAAATAACTAAATTTCTCTTATTACTCCAAATTAGGCCAGAAGGAAGCAGTTGTCAATCTGCTAACTATCCAGTTTTTGAGATGAATGGATGACCACAAGCACACTTAGGAGATATCAGAATTAGGTGACTAGAATCTATCTCTATCAAATGCTCTGTTACTCAGCTTAAAAACATGAGAATGCACCAAAATCTAGGAGCCCTTGTAAAAATTTCCATTTATATTTAGAATTTTATGTTAGTTTTTTTTAAATCCCCCAAAGTCTTACTAAACACGGAAAATAGAGCAATAAAATTCTTCTTAGTGTAATTCACTTAATTTGGCACAAGTTTGCTTGAAGAAGGAGGGAGAGAAAGTCAAAGGACATGCTATTGATTTAGCTTCTTACCTATTTAAATTTACCTATTAAGGTGTAATTTAAATTATATATGGACCATTTAAATGTTAATAAGGATTTTTTCTCATTTTTTCTTTTCCCTTTCTTTAAGAAAGAAAAATGATGATATTGAATGCATATAACAGCCTGTAAATGAGTCGTCAGAGTGACAAGCTAAATGCCAAGTAAATGCACAGATTAGCATAAACATCTATACATTTTATAGCATATAAAAGTAGCTTACTATAGCTTAGTAGTGGGTAAATTATGATGTGATTGAAACAACCATATTAATTTGCTAAAATGTGATTCAATCATTATTTACCAAAATATATAAATTTGTTTTTATCAATCAGAATTATTACAAAGCCTCAGTTATTTATGCAATCATCTGGAAAGGGCATAGAGTTATGGAAGATCTTCACATGCATTTGTTGATACAAATGATCTGTGATTTTTACCCAGAGTGGGAATTGAGATTCTAATAGTTTCCCTTTTTCTTTATACACTCCTATTTTAAGTGGTTCAATACCTGCTTCAAATTCCCTAAAAACCTTCAACTGAAGATCAATTCCTTCAGAATCAAGTGGGGTTAGTTTATAAATACCACCGGAGACAGCAGAAGTATAACTTACAATATGTTATCTAGGATAACAAAAATCCATCAACTTCAAAGCCCCCTCTTAATGTGGAAATATAAAATGGTAAGAGGAGTCTTTATTTCCAGTAGTAAACAATTAACCATTTACTTAGAAGTGGATCAGGTACAAAAGTACCATTTGTTGTACTTATCATAAAACATGAATTAAAATTTAGATGTGGCCCAGCTCTTTTATTAAGATGAACTCATTTTAAACCTTAAGTATTCTGCTCAATTGCTGGAAGTGCAGACTACTAATGGTAAATTCATACTAAGCTGAAGGAAAATAAAGAACTTAATCAAAAAACTTTTTAAGTAAAAATTGCTATCAACAATGGAATGACCATATGCAAGTGGTGTGTACAAAAGGCAACTTGGTTCTGTCCATCTGGTATTCTTCAAGCATTCAAAAAATATATACTGCCTTCACAGGTCGGCGGGGAGGTGGGCATAGGTAAACTCACACCTAAAGGGTGAGGTGCTCGCTGTCTGGGAGATGGGCATGCTTGTAGCTTCGACTCAGGTGGTGTAAAGGCAATTTATGTAACCAAAGAATTTATACCCCCATAATACTCTGAAATTAAAAAGAAAAGTATAAGGATTTTCAATTACAGTATGTTCGCTAAGGTGCATATATTGAAACATTTGTTCAATGAAAACACATTTGAAAACTGTCATTTAGCAACTATATTACATCATTTAATGACATGGTCTGACAAGAGAGCAGAACAACTGAAATTTGATATTATTTTTGTTTTGAAAAAGCCCAAATTTTTGTCACAACCTTAGTAGGGTAAATCTATGATCCCTTCATTGCATCAATTACTGAGAAATAAAATGCAGATAGTGTATGCATGTTATGTTTAAAGGTATAATTGTGTATCTTTATTTGGGACATTTGCATATAATAATAGTATGTACAATCAGGATGTATAAGTTCATAAGATTTGTGATGACTGTATATAGCAGACCCCCTTCATCCATGGTTTTTGCTTTCCATGATTTACTTTACCTGCAGTTAACTGTGATCTCAAATTAAATGGAAAATTCCGGAATTAAATAATTCATAAGTTTTAAATTGTGCACCCTTCTCAGTAGCATGATGAAATCTCAAGCCGTCCTTCCCTGTCACACCTGGACGTGAATCATCCCTTTGTCCAGCTTATCCAAGCTATATACACCGCCATCCCTTAGTCATTTAGCCCGACTCAGTTATCAGATTGACCATCATGGTACCTCAGTGCTTCTGTTCAAGTAATCCTTATTTTACTTCATAATGGACCTCAGGTGCAAGAGTAGCAAGGCTGGCAATTTGGATATGCCAAAGAAAAGCTGTAAAGTGTCTCCTTTAAGTGAGAAGGTGAAATTTCTCAACTTAATATGGAAAAAACATAGTATATATACAGGGTTTGGTACTATGTGAAGTTTCAGGCATCCACTAGTGGTCTTGGCACATATCCCCCACAGATAAGGGTCTACTGTTATATGTGTATGCAAAAGGAGTATGTGTGTGTGTGTGTGTGTGTGTGTGTGTAATAAAACATTATTTGTCTGAAAAAAACATATATTCTGCCTTCAGACAATTGAAAATATGTACTGTATAGGCATTCTTCCGTATGCATAGGGTACTGGTTCCAGGACGCCCACACATATACCCAAATCTGTGAATGCTCAAGTCTGTTATATAAAGTGGTGTAGTATTTGCATATGATGTATGCACATACTCCCATTTACTTTAAATTATCTCTAGATTACTTATAACATCTAATACAATGTAAATTATAAGTAAAAGGTTGCTATAGTATATTTTTAAATGTTTTATTTTTATTGTTGTATTGTTATTTTTAAAAAATAATTTTGTTCCAAAGTTGGCTGATTCTATAATGCTGAATCCATGGATAAGGAAGGTTAACTGTACTTTCATAATTTTGAAGGACTTCTCATTTTTATTTATTCCTTTTTTCCTACTTTTATTCTATCTTGAAATTAGCCTTTGGAACTTTGGAACATGAACAGTGAGAGCACAGGGAAATCGGTCTACAGATGAAATATCCTTTCATTTTTATTTAACTAAAAAAAAACAAAACAAACTCCATCTGGCCTGTGAGTATATGGAAACTTAATTAAGGTTTAGCCGCCACCTCTCTGATGCTCAAAAAAAAAAAAAAAAAAAAAAAAAAGTCAAAAAAAGCACTTAAATGATCTGCTTGGGAGCTTTGAGGGTCAGCTGTTACATCCCTAAGTTTCAAATCTCAGATAAATAAGTGTCACAAAGGAAAAAATATATATTGTGCAACAATTTATTCTCAATCATATGTAGACAATCTAGAGCTTTTAAGATTACTTTCTGAGATGGCAAAATTACTTTCACAAAAATGATGGAATAGGAAGCTCCAGAGTTTCCTTTCCCCACAAGAAAACACCAATTTAACAACAACACATGAAAAAAATTCCCTGTGTGAAAAAAATCTAGAAAAGAGGTTAAGAGGCTCCTTCATCATAGACCAGCGCAAACCCAGCCACACAGAAGCTGGAAAAAATATTCATGGCACTCACTCACCATAGTCTCTCACACTGGTTCAGCAAGGCATGACGGTTGAAAAACTCTCAGTTCCTAGCTTCTCCCTAAAGAAAGAATGAAAAGACTGATGCATACTTCAAACATGCAGATTTTTTGAGGAGATTCCTGAGAGATTGCTTTTTTTTTTTTCTTTTTTTCCCCTTGCCTGAATCTAAGCACTGACAGGAAAGAGCACCATGTTGGGGGCCAATTAAAACAAAGGTGAATGTTTGGACTAGCATGCACTAACTCACCTTAAGTCAATCCCCTACCTCTGCATGAAATGCACAGGAGAAAATCCCTAACTCCCAGCTTCTCCCTCAAAAGCAAAAGAGTTAGAGTGTGCATTCAATGTTTCAGGGTTTGGAAGGCTGAGCAAGAGACTGGTTTCTGCTTTGCCTATCTTGGAACAATAACAGGACCTAGTATACTCTGGATGCTTAAGGGCCGCTGAGAACCAAAGAGAGCTAGGCAGCTTACTGCTGTTCCAGAGGACCAGCAGTAATTTAACTGGTTAACTTAATTGGTTCTGCTACTCTTTACCATTCTTCCGGTATCTTTAATCCGCTAATAATTCCACCATGTAATATTTTGATTTATGATGTCGTAAATTTTTACTTCTATAATTTCCTGGATTTTCTTCATTTTATTTTGTTTCCATTTCCCTTTTAGAATTCCTTGTATGTTCACATAGGACCAATTTTTTTTTTTTAGGTCCACAGGCATATTTTAAATAGCTGCTTTAAAGTCCTGTATACTCATTCCAAATTCTGAGTCACCGATGTTTCAGTTCAAAACTATGGATAGCATGCCATATTTATTTATATGTTAGCAATTCATTATATATCAGGTATTGTGGCTGGTATGCTGTAGAAACTCTGAATTCTGATATTCCCTCAAAAAGAATATTAGTAGTCATCTACTAGGCAGATGAATTACTGCATGGTCATTTGGAATTTGTAAAGCTTGGATTATATGTGTATTAATAGTCAAAATAGGTAGCCAAAAGTATTCATTTTCAAAGCCCCCTAATTTGCTGAGACTCCAATTTCAAAGTATGTCTCCTCTGTTTTGAGAAGTCATTTAAATCTTTCTTTAGTCCTGTCCAATTCTTCAATACTGCATTTTTCCAGTACTTTGGGATCGACCTGCTAAAGTGTAGTTCAATATCCAGCTAAGGATTAGCATTTATATATAGAATTTGGGGCTGCCCCTCTAACTTTCTCCTTTATAAAATCTCCTTTCTCAACTATTAATAATAGCTCTTCTAAAAACATGAATGTCAACTTCTGATACCACTTGCGAGTTTCTTTTTAAATTTTAGCCATTTCTTTCTGCCCAGACTACAGTATTACATCTATGGAAAAGCCAAGTAAATGTGGATATCCTTTATTTTTAAGATTGAATCTCTTAAAATTTATGCCTCTTTTTTGGACATTTTCCAAGTCTTCATTTTTAATTTTTTTTTTTTATTTTGCTGAGAGTTTAGAGTTTAAATCTACTGGAGGATTAATGCAATACATGCTATTGTGCCATTACTGATTCAGAACCACTGCAGAAATGATTTTTTAAAATATGCTTCCACATAAAGGTATAAAAGTATCTTAATGTTAAAATGGCTAGATAAATTCTTTGTTATACAAGAAACTTTATTACTTTGACAATAATCACTCCCAATGAAAGATTATTTCATAAAGAATATAGATTTTTCAAAGACAGTATTATTTATTTTTAACTTGCCCAGGCCTTCCTTAAAATACATCCTTTTAATAATCAGACAACTTCTAACTGATAAATGAATATTGATCAAATCTTTGCACAAGCGCTTCACCTTGGCTGAGAATAAATTGTAGAAAGTTTAACTTCAAAACATATTTCTGGAATTGAAATTTACATGAAATTGGTTCTTTTAACAACTGATTAACTGAAAAAGTAATGTTTTATAAAGCAAATTGTACCACTTAGTCTGTATTTGAAAAATTCTCAAACTTTAAAGGGAAATATAATCTATCTTCAAATTATAACTGTTTCTTTAGTAAGACTATTGGCATAGCATTTCACGATTTATCCTTTTTGTTAATTAATAATTTCATAATACTTAGGTGGTTTTATGGTGACAAAGTAGATCTGCTTCTTCTGGAAGAAATATGCAGAAAAGCCAAGAACGCTGGAAGAGTACGTGCTTGAGGATGTCCTAATTTTGACATGTGTTATATTTGAATCAAATCTTATAAGAATAATATCAGACAGGGAAACCTTTGAAAAACACAAAACCTTTTAGTTAATAAAATGAATTAAGCTAAATGGTGCTTTTTGGCCATTACCCACAATTTCTAAAACATTAATGCTAGTGGCTGATAACAAGTCAATCATTTATATAATGATATCCATCAGACCTCATGGACATCAAAGTCATTATTCATGTCTATTAATTCATGCCTATTAATCAGTTGATTTGGCTAAGCCTAGCTAATTTCTTTCCCCTGTGCCACCAGCATCATTAGTAACACATTACTCCTATCAGTCAAAAAGCTTCATGATGAGCCTCTGCCATTGTTTGATATGTGTTACTTCCTTGGCATTATTGAAAGATGCTGTTTTATTTTTTATGTATGCAACGTAATTGTTTTTCAACTGCGAGCATTAAGAAAATAAATCTGTCATATAAATGTGTGAGGTGACTAATAACTCGCAGACGTTTTAAAGGAAACAATTAGCCTGATTACACTGGGGATAGTTTGTGACTCAGTAAAGGGTTTAACAAAGCCTATGCTACTTCAGGCTTCCGGATTACGGAAAGTTTTCAAATAACTGCTCCACATTAGAATTAAGTTTGATCTTTCACAACTATTATCAGAAAGTGACTGAAAATGAACACAACGGCTTTAAATATTCATAATATTTCCTACACTTCTTTACAACTGATGAATGCAGGCTTAGTAGAGGAAAGGGAAGAAAATTGAATAATGGTGACCTCCATAAACACACAAAAAAAGAATTAGGCCGGGTGCGGTGGCTCACGCCTGTAATCCTAGCACTCTGGGAGGCCGAGGAGGGCGGATTGTCCTGAGCTCAGGAGTTCGAGACCAGCCTGAGCAAGAGCGAGACCCCGTCTCTACCAAAAATAGAAAGAAATTAATTGGACAGCTAAAAATATATATAGAAAAAATTAGCCAGGCATGGTGGCACATGCCTGTAGTCCCAGCTACTTGGGAGGCTGAGACAGTAGGATTGCTCGAGCCCAGGAGTTTGAGGTTGCTGTGAGCTAGGCTGATGCCACGGCACTCGCCCCAGGCGAGAGAGTGAGACTCTGTCTCAAAAAAAAAAAAAAAAGAATTAATGAGGAATCCATCTTTCAGAAGATTGAAAATACATGAAAGCTGAAATCTTTAAAATTGAACAGAACAATTCCTGGGATACAATTTGTAGACATGTGGAAGTAACTATTTAAGATCTTCTAAAAAGTTTTGAAAATAAACATCTTAAAATCATCAATATAAAATTCACAATATACTTTATTACTCCTGC
>RJWJ010030802.1:0-19647 GCA_004363605.1 Indri indri | reverse complement strand
TTTTTTTAACCTCTTTTTGTTTTTTAAAGAAAGATGCCACCTTTGTACATTGGTATTTGAGAGCAGTAACAGTGGATGGTAAAATGGAGAGAAAGTTTTACAGGCTAATTTTACATCTGGCACTACTGGTTTATTGGAGCGAACACAAAACTCATATGAACGTGGTTAATAGTGGGTATTGCATTTGGTAATGCATATTGTTCATTTTACGCCCCCTTTAAAGTGCATATCTGTGCATGTCACTTTCAAACTAGCACCGTGGGCTTCATAAACATTATAGTACCACTGTACAAAGCTGCCAAATGAGTATTTTGAAATTTAACTACAATACAGCTGGCCGCAGATCTAGAAGTGGTTAAAAAACAAAAAGACAAAAAAAGAAAAAGGAACAACAGGTCTGGCAAGTTTATTAGCGGGGCCAGGTAGAAACATTTGCTCAGAGGGCTGGTCTGAGGGTCGGCAGTTGTTCCCTGAGTTTCCCCTCTGTCCGGTGCCACGGAGCACATCAAAACCCGCAGCCGTTCTCTAGGGCAGACGGTGGAAACTTGAGATCACAAAGTTTCTTGTCTGAAGTAGGCCAGAAGGTTCTCATTAGAAAATCATTCCTCAACTACCTAAGGAGAAAACAAAAGAACCCTGCTCTTCCCACAGAGGACTCTTGATACGGCCCAAGTGGGCAGCACCGAGTGGGATTGCTAAGAATTCAAGGGTCCGTCTGGGGGTGAAGCAAGTTTTCATCATGAAAACATGGTTTAGACATAAACATTTGCAAGGAGTAGATCTGTGAAGTGATTACTCTAAAGCCATTCTTCTTACTTTTAATAATATTATTTTTATTCTAACTCCTCTTTTAGAAAAATACTCTTTCACCCTCTGAAATTTGATGCTAAAAGGTGATTCTGTCATTATTAGATTGCAGATATTTTGTTTCAGGGTTTTCTCTCTCTTTATCTGTATTTCCAGGAAGAAGAAAACTGTCAGCTATTCCCTTACAGTCCATATTCCGAGAAACTGCCCTTGGCCCCCACAGACTGCCACCTGAGGCCTGATAATGAGCAGGCTGAACCTTATTTGTTCAACTACTCACCTCGCAGCATTAGGCACCTCTCGGGTTCCTGGTGAAATCCCATCATACTCCCGCTGACTTCTTGCCATGGTAGCTGTTGTATGTGGACCCCTTTGGTGCTCTGATGTGCTGATTCAAAGGGAAGGAGAAGGCAGTGGAAGGCGTAGAGTTCATGGGGAGAGCGCCAGGCTTTGTGGAAGCCAGGGAGAGTGGCTGGGTCCGAACTTGAGTGAAACCAGCCTCTGGGCTTGGCCAGAGATGACCCCGATAGCTGGCAGGAACTTCTCTACAACCTAAATTTTCTCAGGACCTGGCTTTGAGGCAAAGTCGAGGCATTAACTTACCCCCCAAACAGATAAGCCTTTCATTATAGGGCTTCCTTGGAAGGCAAGTTTGACAAGTTTGATATTTATACCAGGACCGTGAAGTTTACTGGCAAGTTCAAAGGCATAATCCATTACTTCAAGCAGCTGCAAGTGGAAAGATGTTTAGCCGTATTTTCACATGAGTGATGGGAACACTCAAGAAGGCATGATTTTTCCAAGGATAAGGCCAAGGTTAGGTATGCAACACTTGGGTTATAACAACTACTATAATATTGTGCAGAATTGCAAAATAGGGAAGTGTGCATTCAATGCTTTGAATCTGTCCCTATTTTGTGATGTATTTATCTCATTCTGATGCATTTCTGCTGTGACAATCAGAAACCTAGACCACTTATCTTTATACATACGTGTGTGCAACCTACACATACACACACACACAAACTTAAGAAAACGATTATGTTCACTTCCAGAGCAACATCATATTCTACTTCTCCCTTTTCCTATGAAAATACTCAAGAAAATAACAAGGCATTACAATTATCTATACCTTTATAATATATGTCAATATCTTATATCTTTATTAGGATTATGTGCATTTTAAGCCTTAGCAGAATCCGAAGAGTTGACCTTCATGGGGTTTATGGTGTAACAGGGCAGAATGAGCAAGTAATAGCAAAAGTGGGGCCATGCAGAGGAATTACAGTTACTTCTGACACTGGCTCATTGCTGATGTTGAACAAATCATGGCCTCAATTTCTCTCTTCTGCAAAATGAGGAGATCAGCCTAGTACTTCCCAAGTTTTCCAAACACATATCCTGAATGACGGAAGAGAATGAACATATTCCCTAAGATATTTAAGAGGCAGAGCCCTGAGAGGCCAATGCAAGCAATAATTTTATTTGGAATCTCATTTTCATGTGGCAAAATTCAAATTTTTGGTATTAATATAAAAGTACACATTTCCCTCCTAATTTTTTCAAGCAAATTTTATGTTGTGCTATGCCTATATTCTATGGACATACATACATCCCTGGTAAACTAGTAGGTAATCCTGAAGCTATATACTATCCGGTTTGAGAAGCAATGGATTGTTCTTGAATTTAATATTCTTCGGTCTCATAGGTCTATGATTTTTGGTGATGGGCAGGTAAAATGACATGTGAATAGTTTACAGGTATGACTGGCCTATGTTGGTCAGGGGCACATTAGCATGGAAGTGGAGATCTTGGGGTCTTTACAATCCTAAAACTACTTTGAGCTCAGGAAGACTCTGTAGTGGTTACTCAGAGTCTAGGAATTTGGGGATTTCTGGAAAAAAGGGTGATTCCGGTGGCTTTTTGGACTTATGGTTTATTTTGGAGATGTATAGATACTATAGCAAAGTAATTCTCATGTTGAGGCCTCAAGTCTGTAATCTCAGCTGCTGGGGAGGCTGAGATGGCAGGATCACTTGAGGCCAGGAGTTCAAGACCAGCCTGGGAAATAGAGTGAGAGCTCATCTCTAAAACAGTGAAAAAAATATCAGCCAGGCGTGGTGGTGTGTGCTTATAGTCCCAGCTACTCAGGTGGCTGAGGTGGGAGGATCACTTGAGCCCAAGAGTTTGAGTGAGCTCCACGGCACTCCAGCACTACAGTAGCCTGGGTGACAAAGACCCTGTCTCTTAGGAAAAAAAAAAAAAGTAATCCCCTTGGAGCCATGAAATAATGAAATATGTCTTGAAATATAACTTAGGCAGGCCCAGACCACCATGGACTGACACTAGGTGCTGAGCCACCCTAGAACTGGATGCTGTTAGAGTTGAAAGCAGAGCTATCAGTAACCCAGTTGCAGGGGTTATATAGGCATCACAATGGACCTGAGTTTCAAACACACTAACTCAGGACTGACTCTGCTCAGGAGATGGGCCTGGAGTTCCTGCCAGTTTGTGAAGGTTGACCCAGGCCCTGCTTTGAGGGCAAGCATTTTCATCAGAACGAGAAAAGAGCAGCAGGCTGAAAAGCGCTCCTTGGGGTAGCATTTATTCAATTCATCGTATTGACTTTTGCTGGGCTCTGAAAATGAATCGGTTTATTTTTCATATATCTCTGTTACATGTTCAAGAGGTAGAAAGCCTCAACCTAAAAAGCTGCTCTTTTCTTTTTTTTTTTGAAATGAAATCTTGCTGAACAATAGAAGCTTTGCTAATGTTCTGTTTACATCGATCTTCTGTTTTTGAAAAAAGAAAACCTCTGTTCCCTGTGGGACTTTCTCTCACATCCCTGTTAACTCTAACTGTTATGCAGCCACCTGTATAATATCCTTGAAACTCCTGACGGGCCTGTCCGACTCCATAGAGCATGCAGAAATCAACTTTCGGAGACAGCCAGAAATGGTTCACCCGGTAATCAATTCTGCAGGGACACAGAAAAGTAGTAAATAAAAACCTTAAGTCAAGAGAAGCACATGATTAAGGAGATTAGGTTTCAAATATATAGGTTCTGGACTTTTGCCTGGGTAGGGAGGAATAAACTTAAGGTGATATAGTTTTAAAATGTTGTAGTTTTTATTTAACTCTGTGAGATAAATCACAAAGTAGTAGGCAGAACTGAAGAGCCTTTTGGTCCTAGGAATCTCCATTACATGGGACCATCAAATTCAGACTAATATTGTAATCGGGACAGGTAGGGACTAGGAGAGGGTTTGGAGGGTGTTTACTACATCATTAGTTTCATAAGGGATGAATATTTCCAAAGATAATCTGCGGAACACGAAAAAAATCACTACTACATGCTTATTAAAATGTCGATTCTTAGACCTCACATTTCACCAAGTGAATTTCTGGAAAGCCTGGGAATTAATATTATTGTCACATTTCCAGGTGATTTTTTAACACTCAATTTTGAGAAGCACTTCATTAGGAAATTTAAGTTTTCTGGATTCATGGAGAATGATTTTACTTGGCTGCTTTCTTCAGAAGGACATTAGTTAAATGTCTTCCTAGTTGGATACTAAATCAACAGTTAGCCAGAAGATGGGCTTGGTAAAACAACAACAGGATGGAGGCAGACCAAAACTGATTTCTGAATCTCACTCAACTGTGTGGTTTCCAAAGCAACCTACGAAAGAAATTCTAATGGACAAACAAACACTTGTGAAAATCGGTGCAAAGTAACTGCAGTCCTTGAAAGTCTAAAAAACAGGGTTGTACTTTGGAAATCTGTATCTTGGTATCATGTCAGATTAACCGGGTAATTGCTGTATCCTGAATTTCCAAATAGAAAATTGCTATTTGTACTTCAGACGGTTTAGTGCTATGTTTAATTGACCTTTTTTAATTAGGTTGGCTTGGTGATTCTTTCATTAAAAATCCCAACATTGTGATGACTTCTTTTACTTTTTTACAGGAAAAACTTAACCTGAAGCTGGCTACAGATAGAGTTTACATAGAATCAACAAAGAAAGAAATGAGAGGACCTAGTTTAGAGTGAGTGTTAGTTTTTCAAACATGGTAAAACAAAACATCATTTCGGAAATGGAAACGAAAGCAAGGCTGTATGATAGAGAGTATTAGAGGCCTTAATGTATTGCTGGCTCTGTAAATAATTTTTGTGTGACAAGTCACATATCATTTCCATGTGTCAATTTCTTGCATGTGTAAGGAGATGACCATACCTCTGACAAGGCTGACCTATTGGTATTCAGTGGACAAGACACCTTAGTAAAGCAGAAGTTAGCTGAGAAGCTGACTGCTAGAAGAAACCCATCCACATAGACAGGGTGATTTAGAACTAGCAGACTGAGGGCCAGTCAAGAATTGGTTAAGTGTGTAGGAGCAATGCTGAAATGAAACACTAGGAATTGAGACAGGATCAGGGTTTCGAGACCCAGGACTGAGTGGGCAGGCTTTTCTCGTACATAAGTACTTCCCACACTTAAGCATTACCTGCACTTAAGCACTGAGACCTACATTCTCAGCCTGGCCCAGTCCTTGAACCAGTCACAGTCTAACTTACAATGTTATTAAGAGTCATCTCTCTGTTACTTGATGTCATTGAACTGCAGCATCACATGCTAATCTTCGTTTTGGAGCCCAAGGACACATACTCAACTTTTCACTAATCTGAATGCCAAATAACATTTGGTTAGTGTCAGCTGTTATTAGCAATCTCCCTCCTAAGATCTATGTATGGCATCGTGGACCCCAGACCCCAGACCCCAGATCAGGGCCCTATTACAGCCCAAATGGACCTCTGCTAATCCCTGCAATTGCAACAGAATTGTCTTTGGTGTCCAGAGACTCCTGACACTAGGTCCCCATCTATGTGGTCATATCAAGCTTACTTGGTCAGATCCAATCAGGCCAGGCCTCAGATCACAGACAGAGTAATTAGAATCATCTTGTCTTTCCCTCAGGGGCTGTCTACACTATGAGACTAATTATCTTGTCCCTGGCCTTGCCAAGCTCATGGACTCATTGCCAGTTTGCCATGATGCTCCAGCTGGTCTCATGGGTAAGCTGGCATAGGCCACACCACTTAGACCCTGGAACTAGGGATGAGGCAAGATTTTATCAAGGTCATAAGCCATTGGTCATTTTGTCTCTACACAGGTGATGTGTCACATCTGGATAATCCAGTTGCATTACCCCTTTAAAGGCCGTGCACTAGGCCCCAGCATCTGTACTTATTCCAGTGACAGAAGAAGAGAATTAAATAAGTTTTTCATATAATTTAGGGCCAAAATATGAGAAATTTCTAAAAGATAAATCCAACACTTATTGGGTACTTACCACAGGTAAAGCGCTAGCATAAAAACATTATAGATGTATTTAATCTCTGTCTAGAGGAGATACGATACCTGCCCTAATGAGATCCACATTCTAGCTAGAAAGATAGACGCATTTATTTTGATAATGGATAATGATTTTGAATTTCTTTGACCATTTTAGGAAAAAAGGTTCCTTGTATATGAAAATATTTTGTATTGCATTTCACCTAAAAGCTGATAGCCCAACAAAGTATATTTACCAAAGCAAATTATTCTACCTGCAAGTCCTCTAGCTTGAATTATTAGGAATGATCATCCTTCACAATTCTTGAAATAGTAACAGTGCTGTGTGGATACACTGCTAGTTTTAAATTCATTTATTTAATCCATATTTCATGGTTATCTACAGTAGTTTCCTCCTACTTCAGGTGTCATGGAAAAACAGATGATAAGATAGTCAAGAGATGTGTAATCCATTTCAGAAGATCAGGCATCAAAATGACCTTAGTATAGGTATAAAAAATGAAATGAGCACTGTAATAAGTGTATGAGTTAAGTGTAATGGAACTTCAAAAGCTGAGATAATTATGGGGTGTTATTCAAGAACTTTTGACCTCATCGAAATTGTTTTCCCTCAATGTGTTTAAGGTAATGACAGTGTTAGATCTTCGCAGTTTTCCTGTGGTAATACTGGAGATCATCTAGAATCTTGAAACATGCCATCGGCTGGATGGGATACAGCCACTGTGGAAAGAGATGCTTTGTGCTGTGCATTTCCTCATCCCAGTGCAAACCACTGATGACCTCATCCCCGGGAAGAATGAAAGCCCACCAGTAAAAGAAAAAGTTTCTTCACCAAATGAAACATTAATTTTCTCCTTTCCTTCTCATAGGAAAGTTTAAATTCTTAAAAAGGGTTTTGCTGCTCTAACCATGTCCACATGACCATAATTAATATGAGGAGGAAACATTAGGACATAGTTTATATTTCCACATCCAAATCATTCATTGGCACATTTACAGGTGTTTTTTTAAGGATCTGATGAAATGTGCCTGGAACAGTTGCTGACCAGGCTATCGGTGAGCATTAAATATTCCCTCCCAGGTATTGATCATAAGTTCAGCTTAGGTTAAATGTACAAAGAGCAAAGGCAGGGCTGTCCCTTCTTCGATGCTACAGAAGATGTATTGTTATTTCCTTCAGGACTGAAAGAAAGAAATTAGGAGGAACATAGCTGCAATAAACTAGTTCTGCAAGAGTGCTATTTACTAAAGAATTACCAAAAAGAAAAGAAAAGAAAATATCTTGACTGAATGATTAGAGATAAGTAAGCTATCAAGGTTCTACTTCAACTCATGCCTTCACTCTGGCCTTGCTTCCTGATTTCCAACAAACTGTCACATCTTGATAAGGAGCACTGATCCAGTCAATTGTTCTATTCCACGCAACCTGTTGCTAGAGTTAGGTTATAGCATGGCTTGCTAACGAGAGGGCCTTGCAAGGCAACAAGCTCTGAACCTTAGCTGGAGGCTATTTTTTTTTTTTTTTTTGATGCCTCTTCCAGGATCCTGTTCAATAAAACAAAATAAAATGCAGAATAAAGGTATAATGCTTATCTGGTTATACTGTTTTTCTTCAAAGGTGGTAAAAAAAAAAACAACAGGATTATTAACAAGCATGTGAGATTTCAGAGGATAGAAGGACAGTAGCACAAACATACAGGAGGTTTATATTAAAGGGATTTTGAAGCCACAAGGAAGTTCAGTGTCTAAAAAAGTTAAATTTATCAAAGCATAGCTTAATATTTTTATCCTACTACTTTAGAAGCTTATACTAAAATGAGAAGGAAGAAATTTATAGAGAGTATCTGAGGTGTATAGCAACTATGCCAGATACATTCATTTTCAAAGAAATTATGAACATTTGTAGGTGGAGGGAAAATGCAAAATGCATCACATTTCTCCATAAATACAACTCATAAATCGATCAATTTGTGTCTAAGTTACCTATGAAAAGTGTTAGTTAATTTCTTCCAGAGTTCCCAGCAAAGCGAGTGAAATCCTTGGGAGTATTTTATGTTGTAGAGCTTCAAGTATTTTTTAAGGAACTAGTTCTCCAGGCAAAGAGCAATTTCTGCCTGTGCACAGAGTGGGCAGGACCTTTGGTCTTCTGCTGGGCTTTCCAGCCTTGCAGACATCAGTCGCCACCAGCAAATTCACCTTCAAGTCTGGAAGACAACCATGCACACTCTCATCATGGTGCTGCGGAGCTCTGCTCTACTCCAAGTGCTGGGATAAAATGCACACATCACCGAGGGGCAGACACACAGCACAAACTGCATCCAAGCCATAGTGCCTCAGTGTGCTGGGGGAAGATGAGAAGAAGTGGGGACACAATATTCCTGCTTTAGGTTAAGCAAAAGTACCCACGGAGGTGTGCGCTAGTACTACTGCCTCGAGGCTTTTGCACTTGGGCTCCTTCTACTTCTGTTTGTCAACAGGGATGGGATGCACCTGACTTTGTTTTTTCTGTTGTTGTTGTTGGACAGTTCTTCAGTTCTTCATTGTCTGTGGCTGTTCTCTGTATAGCATGACCTTGAGCTTCTTTGGTTCTGTCACCTAATTGCCGGCAGTAGTGCCTCTTCCCCTCCTCTCTCTTACCTTGCAGTCATTCTGACAACCTAACACACGTCCACACAACTGCAAATGGCCCCTGCGGAAAGGAGTCCCACCCTAGCGTGAGAGGCCCGTGGCCTGTGGCTCTCTTAGTCCAACTCGCCCTGTGGTTCTTCCTCACCTCCTTCATGTCTTTGCTGAAAAGACACCGTCTTTATGAGGCCTCCCCTGCCCAGTGTGTCTCGGACGGGAAGCCTGACTCTGCACATGGCTTCCCCTTCACCCCACAGCCCTCATCACCACCTGGTAGGCAACTTTTGTTTGTTTATGTTCTGTCCTCCCGTCCCACCCATCGTGACAGGTGCTTAGTATGTATTTGGTGGGTTTAAAACAAAGCTCAATGGGACAGCATAAATTGTTCTTCTTTGCTCTTCCTTGACCTCCTGAATTTAGGCATAAATCAGACTAGGATAACACCAAAAAAGAGACACATACTTTTCTAAAATATCTCATGGATTTATTAACCTGAACAGTGCCAGGGGTTGATCATCTTGAACTAGTCCATACCCCGAGGCAGACCACAGGGAAGTCTTCCTTTCTCTTCTCTCCTGCTTCACCCCACAAGGGTCTCAGCCATCCAGCAGTGTATCAAGATGAGAACAATTGACTGACAAATAGGGCACTCAAGTTAAGATGACTTGTAGACATCTCGATAAAGCAATTGCTACTGCACCTCAGTTCAGGGGCCTGGAAAGGAAGTGGGTCCTGGGACCCCACAGGACAGTAGTATGGAGGAAGCCTGGGCCTTTGGGTAAGGGCGAGCCTGCCAGAGTCGACTCTTCAAGGAGGGAGCTCGTGGGATAAATGTCCTTACCTCACTGTCTTCCCTCCCTTCGTCTCTTGCTTGGGCCCCATTGCCTAGGTCAAGGGCAAAGCTAGAGGGCTAAGGCATTCATGGATGCAGTGCGTGCAGACAGCAAGGTGGGAGGGGGAGGAGTACAAAGAGAAACTGGGGAAGGAACGGCAGTGAAAGGGGCAAAGAGGCCTCTCCCAAACTCCCACCACCCTCGCCAACTCTCCAAAGGGCTGCAGTATCCAACTGGAACCCCAGATAAATGACAGTTTTGTAGATTCTTGCAGACTGATTCATGCTTACCTGTTCCCAGTGAGGTCATTTTCCAAATGGATTGCACAGGATGCTCTCTCTTTCAAGAGAGAGGCGCAGTGCTGGGGTTCCTGGAGTGTAGATAGACTGGAAGAGTCCTCTACCCATAGTCATCAGATATGAGAATGGGAGGGTCACTTTTTAGTGAGGCAAATGAGATTCTCCAGGAAATAGTTTTATTCTCCATTAAGAATGGGATGAAAGAGAATCTACTTTTAGGTAGGAAAAGTCAAGTCAATGTCACATATTCCAAAATCTCTTACAAGGAAAAAAAATAATTGGTGCCTTAAGTGGCAAGCATCACAGTCCATCCCGGAGAATAGCCAGCTACATGGTTATATATGTGTATGTGTATATATCAAGAGGACATTTGCATATCCTATACCCTGCAGCTTTGGGTTACATCAGTGTGCATGTGTTGTTGGGAGGGTGGCCCACAGGTTTACAAAACACAAAAGGGGGGCTGCTTTGCTGATTGTCGGAAAAATTGGAGTAGAACGTTTAAGTCTACCAACAAATTAGCCTAAGTTGTTAAGTTATAAAACAGTAGGAAATCTTGGGTCCTTTGCAGCGGCAGCTCATGGCACTCCTATGTTGGGCTTTGGCTAAGACATTCTGATGGCTCTCCCTGTCCCTGGGGGGCCAGCTGGGTCCCAGCAGATGACTGGATGAGGCTGTCATTCCCTGGAGGAGAGCAGCTAGCCTGCACTGGCAACAAAGCCTTCCTCACCTATTCCCGTAGTCACATAGAATTGGTTGTTAAGAGATATCCATTTGTGTGGTGACCCAGGGGTTACTTAGGACCTTAGTGTTTCTGTGTGAGAAACACGATCTCATGTCTTTGATATTAACAAAAAATAAAAAGAAATTTATTTATTGGTGAGATTTTGTTCAGGAATTTTGAGGACAATGAGAGGCTGACAGGGAATGATTCTGAAAAGAAAAGAGAACAGAGGTCGAGATTCCTCCCAGAGAGGTCCAGAGCAGTGTTTTGCCTGCATTGCTCCATTGTTGTGTCCCAAGGGGTGGCAGGAGCACAGTTAGAACTTAGCAAAGATTTCCCAGCCTCATGTGTGGGTAAGAAGTGGCAGATGCACCTACCACCAGACCTGGAAAAGGAAGACATCTGTGACTCGTGGCCACAATCCTGCTTTCTGTGCATGACTTAACTATCCCCTTTTCTGGTTTGAGTTGTCCAGGAGTCAGGTCGGAGAATGGGGTAAGGAGCAGGAAGGTCTAAGATTCACTATACCACCTCCTGACAATGATGGAGACTTTATATAATTTAATTTGATTTAAAGAAAATAAATGGACATTTCTTGCATGCCTTTTTTTTTTTTATGGACTTGAGGTTCATGCTGGCTAAACATGGATCTTTTGGAAACATCTGCTCTAGACTATATTACTGTTTTTCCATTACTGTTTTCACTTTGCCTCATCTCTTTGAAAGTCTAATGACAGTTAATACACCAACTCCTAAAAGACGTAATGCTGACTTCTTGGTCATTCACCCAACAATATAGATGGAGAGTAATTTGGGAGGAGAATCCAGAGGGGCTGTGGCTACTGGAGTAGGAAGATAAACGTATCAGATGAATACTAATAGCAGAAAGACACTTAAAGGATTCTTGAGAATAGAAATTCTAGAGAACAACCGAACAAATTCTGTGTGTTGTGAGGAATAGGGGCCAAGGGAGAAGGAGTAACAATTATAGAATACTTCTTTTAGGCTGCTTCCTAATTTTCTTTTGACCATCCTAACTTCTCGAAGGCCCAGAGTGTGCCGTAGAGGTCAGCACACTCTGAATGTGCCTTGCTAGAAAATCTCCAGGTCTGTTCTCTCCCTCTGTGTCCACTGGGTCTCTTGCTTTGTACTCTGGCCCTGTCTTTTCCGTAAGTGAGACGTGCATCTCACCAGCCTCCATTATGAAGGAGGCACAAAGGACAAAGGACATGCTCCACCTGGCTCCAGGTCAGGCTGTGGCTTCCTGTGGCCCCGGAAGTCACCCTCTCTAGATTCCGACCTTTTCACTTCTCCCCAGCTTCTTGGGCTTGCCTTTCCATTACTCCCACGCCCCTGCTGAGCCAACGAGTCCCATGTGCAACTATGTACTTGCTTTTCCTCCCCTCACCCCCCTCAGTCATTGATCTGTGACATTTAAAAATTTTGTGGATTATTCTGGAGAGAAGGCTGACCTTTGGAAGAATGTCCCAGATGAAGTAATAGAAAAATAAAGAAAGGGACAGGAGAAAATGCTGACAGAAGCCTAGACAAAGCAGTATCTCAAAGGGCTTTCTAATTAAGAAAAATTGAAACATGCATGTTGATTCCAAAATATGTTTTCTGCTACTTAATCCTCTCGAAGATCTTAAACTGGCATGTGTTTGTTTTTTTGTGTTTTGCTTTCTCGTTTTCTTCCTGACATCTTGCTTGGGGTAATACCTGTCCCCCACCACCTTCCCAGTGTGAACTTTAAATTTTGCATTAGCTTTATTTAAACATTTTTAAGGAAAATTGAGTGAATTTGGTGGTAAGTAATCCAGTAATGTATGTTTCTGGCAATGTACTGCCTGTGTTGTTAGCATCCGGAAGCAAGCACACATAGGAGCCCATTTCCTTAATTGCATAGATTAAGAGGAGTTTCATTTATTCTGTCAGAGGCCAAGGCCAGCCATTAATTTACCAAGAGAATTAAATATCTCTTGGGGGAACAGTCCAAACATTATTTTTAATGCTGGCAGCAAGAATTGATAAAATGCCTATCATCTGTGATAGCAACATCCTTTTTGATTTATGTACTTTATGGAGTGAAAATAAAAATGGCAAATAGTAACACATACTGCTGAAATAGTTCACAAGAGAATGTAGTAACATTAAGAACACCTCTCTAAAGGTGCATGAAATGTCATCGGTCAATCATAAGCCTCCAGAGATGGTTCAAAGGGCTTAACAAACCAATCATTTCTAAATGAATTTGCTTGTTTAAAAGACGTCTTTGATGAGAGCTTGTTAAGATGATGCAAATCATTTGAACATTTGTCCTTTCATACTTCTATTTTGGACAGGTCAGAAAGCCCTTTTATAAGCCTGTCAGAATCTACATAGTTTAGTCAGTGAATATATCCAAAAACTATTTATTGAGGATCTACTGAGTGGCAGGCACAGTGCTGGCTCTGCGAACACAACAGTGACAAGGAAAACCCAATCATTACTCTCATGGAGCCTCTGATCCAGGGAAACAGACCGCAAACCAACCAACTAAGGCACAAGATATTTCCTTGCGGTAAGTGATACAAACGAAATAATGGAATAAAATTAACTGGAAATGATCACATCACATAGGGTGGTCAGAGAAGACCTTTCTGAGAAGGAAACATTGAAGGGAGGACTTGGTTGATAAGAGAGACTCAGACTTGCAAGACTTTTAGAGAAATGTATTCCATCAAAGTGAATAGTGTGTGTAGCACCCTTAATTGGGAGGACCTTTGGAGTATCTGAAGGCCAACTTGGATAGATCATAGTGAAAAGGGAGGAGAATGGTATGAAAAGAGAATGCAGAAGTAGACTTGACTCAGAGAATGATGTGGATTTTATTCTAATGTAGTAGAATATTACTGGAAGCTTCATCAGTGGAGTGATATTATGTGGTTTACATTTTTAAAATATTTTTCTGGCTACTAGGGGAAAAATAGACTATCAAAGGGTAAGAGAGAAATCTGGAAACCCAACTGGGAAGCAATTGCACAGATCAGGCAACAGATGATGATGGTTTACACTAAAATTTTGTTTAAAATACAGAGAAATACATGGATTTGAGATACGACCGGACAGTTGAACTGGCAGGATGGAGCGATGGGTTGAATGTGGAGAGAGTGGAGGAAAGACAGAAAAGGATGAGTTAACTCTCGGCTTTTGGCTTGAATTACTAAGTATATTGTACTTCTGGTTACTTCCAATGTCATCTAAACAATTACAGTGGGACCAAATGTGTCTTTAGTAGTCAAACAATAAAAAGGTGGAATATGTTGAACCAAACAGCACCATAGGTTTTTTGTTTGTTTGTTTGCTTAATCAATAACTTTGTAAAGTCATTACTAAATTGGAACTATTCACTCTCCTATGTTTTTTCCACATAGTGATAAACTATTTTGACTTATAGCAGCACCTGTGTTCAAGCTGATGATAAATTCATTGCCTATAGGTGTTAGGAATCAGGCATGATTCTTCCAATGAAAAAATATTGAATGAGTAGAATAGAATGCTTGAATTTTTGCCAAGATGTGTTAGGATTTCTCTAGAATCCTTTCCTCTTTTTAAAGGTCAAGAGAAAGCCATTTGGATGACATGGAACTTATGCCAAATGCTGATTCTTATCCAAGGTTAACATATCTCGAGTTCCATTCAGCAAATTGATTTCTCCTTGAGATTTCACTTAAAAAGAAAAAATTTATTGTGTAATGAGGTAAATTAATGCCTTATAAATGTAATATGCCTCAATGATATACACAGTATTTTAGTTTTTTAGCAAAGCATTTATCCTATTATCACATAATCACTTCTAGCCTAAATAAAGAATCTAGGGCTTAATGCACAATGAATCCTATCTTTTAGCAGTTTTATTGCTATATCAGTTATTAATTTAAATTTGTGTCATTTTTATTTAACAAGAAAGATAGCCTAAAGATTTGTTTTCCTGGATTATATTGAAAATCCTGTATGTTGGAGTATTTAACATTGCAAGGATAAGCTATGATATTATTATTGAACTCCAGACATTCTTATAGTGTGTTTAATCCTCCAGCATCCAAAAGTGCTTTAAAAACCATATATATAAGGGACTCATTTAACTTCCAAGTAGTAAAGCAGTCTAGCAGGTAGGCATCTGAGTCACAGAGTCATGAGGCTCCTAGTAGTTAATGACTGAATAGCTCACACTATACTTTAACACATGACACCCCCCAGAAGTACAAGCAAGATTAATTAGATTATACTTAGCAAGAACTTAGAGCTCCATGATAAAGAGCCAAAGATACCCCAAGTAGGTCTCATCCTTCTTGCTTTTGAAAACCCATTTTTGAAATGGATTGCAGAATCCCTTCACCCCACCTTCATTTTTCCTTGAGCCTTTGTCTTCATGGTAATAGTCACAGCTGTCATTCCCAATCAACTCTACACACCTTTCCTTATGGAATCCTCATGTACTTATGAACGTTCATAGGTGCAGCGCTTAATCCCCTTTTACAGATGAGGTCAGTGAGGCTTCCGGAGTTTCAGTAATTTGCCCAGTTTTATAATTTTAAAATAATTTCATGTGTGCATGTGTGCGTGTGTTTGTTTGTGTGTGGTGGGAGAGAGCAATGCTCAGAGAACCTTAACTTTGACATTTTGTGGCAAGAAATTTTGAGATATTATTTTCCTGTTGATAATTTATGTGATTTCTTTTCAACTCTACCCCTAATCAGAGAAGATGTTTCCAGGCCAAAAGTGGAGAGCTAGATTTATGCCAGTGAAGGTGTGGACTGTGGGTGGAGTCCCAGGTGTATGAATAGTCCTCCGTGAGATAAGTACAAATATGAAGAGGAAGCGTTTAGAAATGTCCACCACAATTGGAAAGAGTAATTTTGTGTTTGATGGCCCAGATATAATAAAATGAATGGGCTTGTCTTTTTTATATTTCACTATTCTTTATTTCATTTTTGTTTATAAAATTATCAGTCCATGGCAAAGTGTGTGTGTGATGGGGAGGGGACTGATTCTCCATCGGTTTGGGAGGCCCTGGACTAGATGGTTCACAGGAGGAATGTGTGAACATTACACAGCCCCTGTTAATGGGGCCCAGCTGCCTCCTTTTGTGGGGACTGGACATCATGAAGGCAAAGAGACCATAGAAAAGGGGTGGCTGCACAATGAACTGAGATGGTCGGAAACCTAGACAACTGGCAAAGATTTCTATGCCCCAGCAAGTCATGGAAACCGGAGAATGCAAGCATCCGAGCGATGCAGAGACATGGCTGAACGAGATGCTGCCCATGCCATGGTTAGTTGGAAGAAAATGAGGGTCGTTTCAGCCTCCAGCCTCATAGGACCCCAGAATATATGACTCGTATCTCAGAAGCCACCTGGCAGGATGACTTGAAGCCCAGATTGTGATTGCCTCTACCCCATGCTTGTTTTTATCATTCTTTAAACACTTAGAATTTAGGTACAATCCTAGTGAAAGAACTGTGGCTCAAAAACTCGTGTTTAAAATTTTGCTACGCTGGCTCAAGTGGGCTTAAAATAGACATTAATTTGAAATGGAGTTACATATGTTTTAGTTTGTGGACCTGCGATACATATGCAAAACAAAGCTGTACTGAAAACCAGCTACTAGGTGATTTAAGGTATCAGCAACAGTGTCTAAATCCCTTCATTTGCCTTGAGGGAAGATACCATGCTATGAACAAAGGGCATCAGCTTCCCTCCCCCAGACACCGCCCCCCCCCCCAAGAAAAGCGCTCCCCTCCCCCAGACACCCCCTCAGACACCCACCCTCCCAAGAAAAGCACTCCCAGGCTGCCAGAATTTTCATAGGGATTCTGGCTCTAGAAGGTCTGATGGCACCACTGATTCCATGTTCTTTATCCACTTCTATTTCTAATCAGTTAAAGTATTCTGCCAGCTCTTTCTTTGACATATTTCTCATATGTGCTCTTACTTTTAAATTTCTACTGCAATCAAATGAATTTATCTTATTTAGTTTCCTCAAACTTTAATTAGTAAAATACCTGGTCTCCCAGACACTGGTCTGTCCTATCTCCTATCCAATTTTTTTATAGCCTAAAACAAAAACATTCTTTAGATCATGACAGGACCCTGCTCAAAATCTACTGGTTCTTATTTATCAGAATAAAATCTAAATTCCTGGGTCTGACCCAACCAGCCTTTCCACTCTAATCTCCCTGCTGTCTTCTGGCCACATTAGGCTTAAACTAGCCTCATTTCCTCATTCCCGCTAAGCTTTCTCTTAGGAATATCTCCTTCCTCCTGCCTAGGCACATTCTCCGTATTCCTATATTCCGACGGTTGCCACGGTTGCCACTACTCCAGGAGGTCTTACTTCACCATCCTGCTTCAATTGTACGGCTCCTGTGTATTTTCCAACACTCTTGGTCTTAATTCCTGCCTGATACTTTAGAGTGACCAACTAATCCCTGGTTAGCTGGGCTCTTCCAGTTTTAATACTGAAAGTCCTTCCCTGGGAAGCTCCTCAGCCCCGTAATTGTTTGGGGGACTTTTCTTCTCAACTAAATCAAAATCTCGGTAAAGGTAGGAAGTGCACCACATTCTCGTTTTCTAATGTCACTTAGTTTTCACCCATGAGAAATGTATTATTGTCCAGCTGTACATTAAAGATTGTGTTTTGCATTTACTCAACATGCATTTTCCCAACACACCACTTATAATGAAATGTCCAATGAGAACCAACAAATTGCAAAAGAAAAACCTTTTCATCTGGGAAATGTGAACCCCTTTAAATTATCAGACGCAGAGGGCATTTAAAATATACCAGTAGTCATACCTCATTCCCCCTTGTGCTAAATAATTACCTCTTGAAGCCACTTGCTATGGGGACTCTAGAGTCACTGACATCAAGTAGCCATAAGGTGCTGCACACCCCATAGTTTAGCAATGGATAGCTGATTACCAGCCAAGGTTATTTTTGTAAACCAAGAATTCCTGACAAACAGCTTTTCTAATTGCCCCATTTCCTGATTCATTCTTTTTTTCTTTAAAAACTTGAACATCTCTTTTGTTCCCAGGAGTACCCCCCAAGGCAGCTTAGAAGTGTGTCCCCACTGCAGTCCTCAACCCCGGTGCTTGAATAATCTCTCTTTAAACTAGATTCTGACCTTCTTGATTATTTTAGTTTGACAAAATTAATGAGCTCTTTCATGTGTGTTCCACTTGTCTGCTTCTCCTTCTTCCCATCCCATACTTTCCACAGTGATGGAGAGAGTTTTGAGGGTTTGGAAGTTAAATAAAAACAGTCCATTCTGACAGGATTTCTGCAAAGAAATTTGCAACCAATCCTCTCAAACAAGTCTTCACTGGGGGGAGTCTATAATATTTTGGAAGTTCTAAAATAAACTTGGACTGCACTTTCAAGTGGGAATTTTCTCTAACACAGGGTTAGAGAAAATTCTTATACATCTGTTCTGACCTCTTAAGAGCCCAGAGGTAGTCAAATGGTGGTGGAAGACAGTGAGCGGGAGGGTCTGGCAAGGAGGGCTGGAGGTGTGTCCCTGGAAGCCCATGCAAGCAGCAGGAGCAGAGACGCACTGGACAAGGAGTCTTCTCGAATTAAGGGAGAAGTTCATCAAGCTTTACAGGAGATTTGATGTATGCCCCACACCACTCCCCCATCCCCACAGAGAACCTCTGTAGCTAACTTTTAAAATGCTATCTCTGATTTGTAGGGTTTTTGGTAAACAAGATTCCATACACATTGAAAATGTGCCTTAAATATTTTACAACTAATAATTCCATTGTAATAAATGCTTCCCCTGTTCTGTAGAGAAAAGTCTTCTTACCTTAGCAGCTGGACTATCTTTTTTTTTTTCCCTTGTGGTGTCTACTGTCCCTAAGGGCACTAAGATCTTTTAATTTGCCAGAAATAAAGATATCTACCCCTATGATGTCAAAATAGAAGCTAAAGTAAATTAGTGCTTGGATTAATAAGGTGTCTTAGAAGAAAGTTCCTTGATAAATAGGATCTTAAGGAGAAATTTAGAAAAAATTGGAAGCAAATGGAACAGAGTTAGTATAGTAGTCAGGGTTCTCTAGAGAAACAGAAACCATAGGATGCGTACATATGTGAACACGTACACTTTAAGTAACTGGCTCATGTAATTGTGGGGACTCACAAGTTCAAAATCTATAGGGCAGAATCTAGAAATTCCCGCAAGAACTGATTTGAGTCCAAAGGCTGGAAACTCAGAATTTTTATGATGCAGTCTAGAAGCAAAACTTCCTTTCTTTGAGAGGTTCTTAGGACTTTTAAGGCCTTTGTCTAATTAGATGAAGCCCTCTACACTTTGAACTTTCCTCAAATTCTACTGATTTAAATGTTAATCACTTTTTAAAAATACCTTCACAGCAATATCTAGACTGGTGCTTGACCAAACAAGTGGGCACCGCAGCCTAACCAAGTTAACAAATAAAATTAACCATCACAGTGGAACACAAAACTATTTGATGTCAGAGAATAAATTTTATTACGTATAAGCAAAGTATTAATGCAAGGTGAGATTTATATTTTAAAACCTAAAGTAGTCCCGGGATCTCTAAAATTTTCTAAGTACATATCCTCAAAGGTAAATCTTACATAAAGTAAGATTAATTTATTTTTAAATTTTTAGCTCTCCCCTTCAAAAAAAGTCAGATGTAAACATAAAGTTCCCCACTTTTCCTAGTTTAACACAACAGACCAAGAGAAAGCGTGATCTGGAGCATTTGTAAAGCTAACAGAAAAACACTGCAGGGGAAGGTCTCAAAGCCACAGAGTAAGGTAAATACTAGGTTGTAATCTAATTAGCAAATGATAATAGAAGCCAATAGAAAACAGGCCACATGCCCAAGAACTACAATTCCCTGGGGAAATAAATGATTGATCGCTTGGAGACAGGAAACAGATAGGGGAAAGCGTGTTCTTGCCTTTGACCTGAAACATAGATCACAGCTTC
>RJWJ010030801.1:0-19640 GCA_004363605.1 Indri indri | reverse complement strand
TGTTGACAAGTACAAATTCTCAGGCCCTGCCCCACCAACTGAATCAGAGATTCTGGGAGTGGGACCCAACAATCTGTGTGTTAAGCCCTGAAGGTCATTCCAATGCATGCTAAAGTTTGAGAACTACTGCCTTAGAAGTAAAGGCTCCCATTGTTCTGATGGGTCCTGAATCATTTCAGCACTTTTGTGTCACTGACTAAATGTGTGTGTTTGCATATGTGTGTGTGCCTGTGCGTGTATACCGTAAGGAATGTCTGTCTCAGAAAGCAGGGAATTGTATAAGAACATTTGAAACAATGTGAAATAGGAAAAAATTCAAATGTGGAGTAGAAACCTAACTGTTTATTGTCTCAGAACCTAAAGAGTGAATCTTTTGCTCTAAATTCAGGCCATATTCTGACTCATTTATAATACAGCATCATGCTACTTAGTACAAGTTTTAATTCAAATTGCCAGTACTCTTTTGTGCAAAAATACATAGTTTAATTTAATGATTTCATTATCAGTAATAAAAAATTACTTTGCAGATTTTTAGGCAAGCCATATATTCAATTTTTAAGACACTTGTTTTGCTAGTGATGGGCATCTACATTAACAAAAACTGAAAACCCCAAATCAACGTGAGTTGTACATAACAAATGGGTACCATGGTCTACAATGTAAAATTGAGAATTAAATAAAAACCTGAATATTTTGAATTACTATTTGGGGCTGAAAGCATAATTGGCCACAACAGAAACTTAAAAACCAAAAAGATTCTAGAACGATAACTACCAAAAATAAATGATTTAGGGAAAGCCTCTCTGATTTGATGGCCTGCATTTCTACTTGTGATTACATCTAAAATATATATGTTTCAGAGATTCCCTGTACTGGAAGAAAAAATGCAAATAAATAGAATTAAAAATGATTAGTCTTAATACAATAAAACTTATTTGAAAATTCACACATATATGCATTTGTATACATATGCATCTGTATACAATGACTATACACACACACACACACACACACACACACACACACACACTGCTCATTGGAGTTCAACAAGTTGGGTTTCAATTACAACTCCAATAAACAGAAGACAGACTTAAAATATTGCTGTGCACTCCACTATCTTTACACTGGGGATACTGGCAACTCCATAGGATGAGAAACTCACAGGAACAGAAAGGCTGGTTTTTATTAATACTACCTACCTGCCAGAAGATAATGTTCACAGGGTAGGAGGGACTCTTGATCACTATGATAATGTATATTTACAGTGTATCCAGAAGTCAGGAAAATAGACTTGATGTCATACACATTTCTATTCACACATATAATTTTCCCAAGAAAGAAAGAACTAACAGACAGACAAAACAGAATCGATGTCTGATTCTGCTCAGTGATCTTCTTTTCTAGCATTACTATCTATTACTGTCTCTCATGGCTACTATATACGATTCTCCCACAAAGATTTTACAAAAGTCTCCTTTATTATCAGTTTTCTAATATAGTTTCAATACACTTTCTCAACACACTGGAGGCCCAGAGTATTATAGAAAGGAGAAAGCTGGAACTAGAAGTTGTGCTTAACTTGCCTATGGCCAATAGTAAGTGACCATCAAAATGTGAGCTCCCCCATGGCATGGCCAATTTTGATGTTATATTCCAGAAGAAAAAAAAAATGAAGAACCTAAAGGACCCAAATGGCCCACCACCTTCAGTGTCTTCCATACACTGAGGCTGAACTTCCATGTTACCATAGCTTACCATGATTTGGGGTTGCTTTTCTGGAAGAACTTTGAAAATTCCCTATAATGTATCAAATTACATATAAACAGTACCATGGAATTTTACATGGTATATACATTTAAACCTTACCTCAAAATGTTATACACTGGGATGTATTCATATTAATATTTATCTTTTATATTCTACTCAAACTCTCCTAATCACCATCCACTGAACATACTCAGAGCTCTTCCCTTTCTCTATTTCTCAACTCATGTTTCTCATGCAATTAATAACTTTAATTATAAGTTACCTTGTACAAAGCCTTGTGGTCAATATCTAAAGGAATTTAAAGGGAAGGAAACAACATTAACCAAAAAGTTGCTATAAATCACATGAGAGTGGTATTATAAAACCACTGTTTAGAATACTTATTTCAGGAATGAAGAAATTTATATTCAGACAAGTTACTTGCCAATACATCACTAGGTTACTTGTCCAACTAGAAAGTAGTAGACTGAGATTAATCTTAAGTCTGAGATGGAAGCCTCTGGATGTTTTCTCTTTTCCATGCTTCTTATCCTAATTATTTCAAACAGTATATGCATAGTATATACTGTAAAGTCTGAAGAGCATCCACCATCCCTATTTATTTTTGGTCTATCTATCCACCTAGCACATAATACAAACCCAAATATTTACTGTAATTTAATTGTAGATAAAATTAACTGCTCAAGGAATCTAGTATCCTGCACAATACATATAGTAGGCAAATAATAATATAGAACACCACATGTTAAATGCTAAGAGAAGTACTACTACATTAAAGGAACAGAAAGGAAGATTGAAATTAATTCTGACCCAGGAAACAGGTCAGACAGGTAGGGGAAACTGCTGATGCCACATTTGATGGCCTTTTACCTGCTCTGTGCATCCATGCTCCAGTTGCTACACACGTTGCTGCTAAAGACTCACTGCTGAGACATTCTGAATACTATTCTTGGGCACTAGAGGAGAAGATGGAGAAATATCTGAGAGTTTTACATCTCTCATCTCCTTAGGTGGCCCCTAGTCACTGAGTGAATAAGACAATGAAAGTCCAATTCCTTCGTTTCAAGACATAGACTCTCAAGTATAAACTGTACTCCTGCGGCCCTCATGGTACCAGACTGAGTCTGGAACTTTACCTAAAATTGAACCCTTCCTTGGTTTCTTCCCCTCCTCTGATTTCTCACCTTCATTATTGAAAGCAGAGAGAGTGGTGAGTGTAGGAAAATACTGATTGTTTTTGGTAAGAAAGCAGAAGTCTAATGTGTAGGTTGTCTTGTGTATAGTGGTAAATGAGTTCAGAGAGAAGGTTAAAGAGATGGTAGTCAAATAATAAGGCATTTTGAATGAGGCAATAAAGTCTTCATTTAATAGATAAAGGTAAGACACTGAAAGTTTATTTTCCCCGTATATTAAATAAGTTGAGCAGTTCTCTATATTTCCATCTCCACACATTTTGTCTATCAACATTCTAATTGTTCTTAAGGATCATTTGCCATATTTCTATATGATTCTTGATATTTTTTCTTGATTCCACAAACCTAAAGGCATGCTCCTTTCTCTTTCCAGTCATTTGTGTGCACCCTTTCTATGTAAGAAAGATTTCCCCATAATTTCTTATATATTTCTTCTCTTTCTCATAGTAAATATACGTTTTCTTAATACAGAGTCAATTTCCAATGACTATATTCCTGAAACCTTTGCCAATGTCTTTTCCACAGAGTAAATACTCAGTATTTGATGAATTAAATTGCAAACTAAATATTAAACCTTAGATTTTATCACACATCACTTTTTTCCACATCAGCACTCACTTTGTTAAGAATAGGAGAGCAGGTGCTCAAAAAGCATTGCCTCTTTACATTCTCAATACCATCTGGGCTTCTATTTTGACATTCTGCAGAATGACAGGGTCATTCAATCAACAGTTATCTGAATATCCTCTAATATCTGTTAATACAATCCTCTAGGGGTAGAAGAGGGGAGAAATAGATGGGAGGGAATATTTCACAGTTCTTTCTACTGTTATAACAATCTAATTTAGATTCTTCTCTAGTTAAAGCACTGATTTAAAAATAACAGCAAAATAAATCAAATATGACTCATTTTTAATTATTCTGTGCTATAATAGAAGTGGTCTTGTTATTTACAAAGTCTACAAAAATTGGCCAGTAAATTAAATCATAAATTCTGAGAAAAATCCCTTCTAATTACATCTAGATGATGAGTTGACTCAATGTTGAAGTGACTATTTAGGGGTGTCAGTAATACACTTTTTAAAAAATTATGCTACTGACAGACTATATTTTACTTTCTTTTGCATAGGAAAAAGTTCTTTATAGTCACCTTGGTATTGACTACTACTGCCCTGCTATATTATTTTTTATGCTAGGAAATGTAAATGTCATCTATAAAATTTTAAGAGGACACATTTTAGTGCCAAGTATATCTGTCTCTATAATGAAGAACATAATACATGAATTTGAAATCATTATGAGTTTCGCTCTTGTGAAAAATTTCAATGACATATATAATGTAGATGATTGATTCTAAAGAACCTTAATATTTTCTCATTGTATGCTTTCATGTTAAAATATAGCTGAAAAATTATTTTAGTTTTGGCACAAATATCTTCTTCATGAGACCTTCTCTAGAAGAGACCATTGGTGTGATCAAATATCCCATATCCTCCCTTACATTTCCCAGCCTTCCTTGCAGTGATGTTGGGGTCACATGACTAGTTTTGTCCCCAGGATTGTGTAGTTGTAATTTCCAGGCTTATAGTATTAAGAGCTGGTGGCCTTCTTTCACTTGTATTTTCCTGTGACAACTTGGGAACTAAGTGTTACAAATAGTGTAACCAGGACAGGGAGAAGAGCCACCAAAACTACAATCAGGAAAATAACACTTGATTGTAGTAAGTCACTAGGTTTTGAGCCTTTGCCTGTTTTGGCACTTAATCTTATTTATCGTAAATAACATCCATTTCCTATTTTAAATGGATCTCCCCCCCTTTTCCAGGTAATTCTATCCCCCTTTCCTGTTTGATTTTTTCCTTAGCGTTTATCACCATCTAGCGTACTATAAATATCACTTATTTATTTTATATTCTATAACCTTCAACTGAATCAAACGCTCCATAAACCAAGAATGCACGTTTATTTCAGAGTAGTTTACTATTGTATCCTTAGTGTTTTGGGCTGTACCTGGAAAATAGCAGCTACTCCCCAATTTTGCCACTTGGCGAAGTTACATAATTTCTCAACCCTCAATTATATTTCTTACACTGTACTTGTGAAAATGAAAGTGGACATGTGTAAATCTTCTAGTTTCACAAGTAGTATACATTCAGATCCTTTAATAAATTATGCCTTTATGAAAACATCACCACCTGGTTATTGAATAAGGTCTATCATGAATTTTTTCAGGATTACCTGAGAATAAATTTTGAGCAATACATCATGATAACTTAAGATTGTGCAGTAAATAACATTCGCCAATTTTTATTCATAAAATTGTTCACTGCAATTTACCAAGACACATACATGCATAAACACACACACAGATTTTTACACATGCAAATATAAACACGTAAAGTTATGTGTATATATGTGTATATATATACACACACATAAAATGTGTGTATATGAGTATGTTTATATATGCTAATATATATATATATGAGACAGAGAAGTAAAACTATTTTTGTAGGTTTCATCTAATATATCTGTGGTTTCAATTCCCAATGTTATGGAAGGACAAAGAAATATAAATGTATGCTGAATAAACATCTGCTTTTCTCACACTGGGATAAAGGTGAGGAGTAAAAAAGGTAGAGAAAAAGTAGATATTGTGACAGTTATGCCTCTGAGCGCAACTTATATACTCTAGATTTATCTCTGTTCATTTTGTGTATCAAATGCAAGAAGCATTTTGCCACTCTTCTAGGAGATGTCACTGCCTATCAAAAGATATTTCTTGAAGGGTGACTAAACCTAAAACGAAAATCAAAGTAATTCAACATTATCTGCAGTGACACCAAATACTCATTTTTTTCCTGCTAAAGTACTCCCTGAGAATATTTTTCTACCCCAGAAATTTTCTCCCAGACTAAACTCTAATATCAATAATATAACAAAAATTAGTTCACAATAAAGGGGAAAATGCCAAGATAATAAATAAAATTATTAAGAAGCATGGTGCTTTAAGAGGTTCTCAACAGGCCAGAGCAGAAATAAACTTTCTAAATTTACCCAAGGAGAAAACAACTGTACAGATATATAAATATATTTTAATTTTGACTTTTTATATATTTTACATAATTGAGGAGAGAGAATTCTATAGAGAACAAAAATAAAGCAAACATTTATGAGTCACGCATTTTATTGTGTGCAATGCCTTAATTTTCACATTGTTATTTATAGCTTTATTCCAGGAGATAAGAAGTTGCTGCATCTTCACATTTCACTTAACCATGAATGAAGGAAGTGGGAATACAAAATAATAGGAATAAATGAAAAATGTGTCATTGAAAAAAGAGAATCTTTGGTGCACTTTCAGCAAAGATATATGGGTAGAGAGGAAGATATCTTCCGGGGGAGGGAAACCTGCAGGCTTAAGGCTACAGGCGGCCTTCCAGGTCCTTAAGTGCAGCCTTTTGACTGAAGGATTTGTTCTGTAAATTTTGGATTCAGTCAAAAGGTCACACTTAAGGACCTAGAAGGCCACATGTGGCCTTAAGGCTGCAAGTTCTCCACCCCTGTAAGATGATCACAGAAAAAAATAGTTGAGGAAGGGATCAGAGACCTGTATATGTTAAGTATTAGTATTTATTATAATTATATATTCTAGTAATGTTTTTAAGACATCTCTTTTACCCACAATAAAAGTCATAAAGAGATTTTACTATCCTTTTATTTATAGAATTTCAAATAATAACTTTTCCTAAATTATCCCTTTACTACAAAGAAGCAGAAAATGGAAAACCCAAAAGCCTCATGTGACTGATTTTTATAAGGGCCACTGCTGTATTTTTTACCTGCCAAGTATTTTCAAAGGCAATGTAACACCAGAAATGAAGCACTGAGCCAGCCTGAAGCATTTATGTGCCCTAGATTTTCTATTCAGGAATCACAGTGTCTGATTCCTGGGTTACACATTATTCTCCGCCTTGTTATAAACGCTAAAACCCAAAATACCAAATTTCAAAATTCACAAATAAACTTTAGTCCTCATAAGAAAAATCAAGGCGAAGAAGAAAGATTGAAAGTACACTTATGCAAATACTTAAGCATTTTTGTGTGCCTTTAAAAATAAAACACATAAAGTCAGTCTGTAGAATAAAGAAATTACAAATGACATCTTGTTGGGCCCCTTTTAACACTTGCTTCATTGACAATTTTATTCTTCATAATGGTATGTGCTGAGGATTCTCACAAGCTTTTCTACTTTCATTTAGAGCATGGTGATTAAAATTTAAACATATTTCTTCTAAATGCATTTTCCTTTCTGTGAACTTGGCAGTATTCACCCCAGTTTTATCTCCCATCTATTTCTTGCATATTTGGTGGACACACTTTCAGCTTTAGCAATTCTCATAGGTCTCTATTCACTAAAATAATCACATCAATGAATGATACAAAATATTAGTGTTGAGGGGAAGGGCAGGAGTAAAATGAGAAGAGGCAACAGCAAGATCCACCACTTTTTGTGATGTACAAAATGATGTGGTAACAATGGTTTATTTTGCTATTCTGAATAATTTGCTATTACGCTAGGCTCAGTTTGAAATGTATACAGTTAAAATAGCACACCAAAGTAGATTTTATGTATTCTATGATTTTCACTATGGTAATTTATTTTCACTGCATCATTAGTGCACTGGCTAGTCACAACATATCTTTTTTAACTGATGGAGAGAAGATGGAGAGAAGAAGAGAGAAACGCAGAGAGCAAAGAGGGAAAGAGAAAACAACTTGCATGATGTCGTTAAGCACACTCACCACTCCACTATTTACTTACCTTTTCCCAAAGAAACCAGAAGAAAAGATCTGTAATTTCTTTGGGGATTTTGGCCCCCAGGCCCTCTCTCATCTAGTGTGTATCTATAACTGTGAACCTTTTGTCGTGCTATAATTTAGGGTAGTTTGAGAGTTTTCAAGAGTATTTTTCACTGTATTTGTTCTCCATATTACTCTCTGACTTTAGAATCTAATTCCTACTTGAGATCTGGTTCCAGTGTACTTTCTAATCTTAAAGAATATAACTAAGCGTTTTAGTGATAAAATAGATGGGTATGATTTCATTGTCTACTGGTACTAGAATGTAGTATTGCAATTTCCTAATGTGTAAATTAGATGAAACCAGCTTCAAGTTATTCTTCTGAGGATGGAATGAGATAACATACGTTAAGGCCTTGGTGCAGTGCCTGACTCTACAGGAAAATAAAAATTTGGAGCTAATATTATTATCTGCAGGTTTTATATTTATTTTTCTCTTGTCTAGAACAGAATTAAATCTTTACATAATTATAGAAAGTTTGCCTAATATAAAGGTGCTATTATACCTAAGCAGGTTGTATCTTTAATGTTCACTTGCCAAAAACTTTTAAAGAAGTCAAAATATTACTTCCTGTAAAATATTATCAGTTGTCATTATTTATATTTATTGAAGGTCTACTATGTTTTAGCCTCTGTAATAAGAACTCTATATTTAATATTGTTTAATCTTCACAGTGACTGTGGAAATAAATCATTATGCTATTTTGTAGATGCAGCTTCTGAGGTGCAGAGAGCTTTAGTAACACATCTAAGGTAGAATTGTTAAGCAGCATCTGAGATATGTCTGTGTTTAAAACCAGTGCTTTGTCTGTTTACAGCTAGCCCACTATAGTTGATTAAATACACAATAGAGCATTTAGTGATTATGTATCATATTTGGGTTAGTGTCAGCGCTTCCTGGTATCTTTTATCCATGTTATTATTTGTAATACAAAGTACCTTTCATTACATTGAAAATAAAATATGACAGCACTGTTGAAACATGACTTCCATTTTTGTAATTCACAGAATGACCTATTTGTAATTTAACAGATATTTTCCCATGAAGAACAAAATAGGACTGACCATATAATAAAAATCTCTGATAATAATTCTCATGTGCACTTCGAGGAAGCTATGTGTGTTTGGTTCTTCTGTATTATCACCAAAACTAGTTTGATTAGCAAAAACTAGTCAAACCCAGTAGAAGCAATAACCATAAATGTTGTACTTTCATTAAAAAATACATGTATTTTTAAAAAAATAAAGTTAATTTTCCTTTTCCTGGCAGCTACTGTAAACTATGTGTGCCACTGAAACCAAAGATGTCTGATGTGGGCAGCACTAGGTATTTTTGTTTTTCTGCTACCAGAACCACAGTAAATGTAAACGCCCTACTCAATTCAAGTTAGTTAAGATTGTATGATTTTCTTTGACCAATAAAATGCAAATGGAATTTATGTACATGATTCTCGGTCTTGCCCTTCCTCTGCCGTTGCCCTCATGGAAGTACATGTCAATTCTGTGGAGCATCCCTGAGACTTCACATGGAGGGGAGTTCCCCAGGATTGTTACAAAGAGCCACACAGACTTAGTGCAAGGGAGGAAAAAATAAACGTTTTTCTTTAAAATTTTTAAATAACTGATACCCTTGACATAATAGGATACCACATTAGCACTGAGAAATGTATTTCCACTATTACGTAGGAAGTGAAAATTTTCCATAAAATATTTACCAGTGACTAAAACTTTTGTGTCTAATCATGTTTCCAAAACAGACATTCACTGATTACAGTTGTTTCACAAGTCACATGCTATATTAAGGTCAAAATATTGGGAATATCTTAGGTATTATATCCAGCAATTTTCTGTGTGAATCATGTTTTTTTTTATTTTTTAAATTTCCTCCTTAATGTACTTAATAAATTATTTTTTTCATGATAATTTTAAATTTGCTGCCACAAATTTTCTCAAGTATGGTATAATGATTTAAAATCAAGGGAGACAGTATTCTATTATATATATGTGTGTATATATAAAATATTAATATATATTATAGTTTATATATTTTATGTGTGTAAATTATATATATACATACATGTAAATTATTTACAAAAGTAAAACACCCTGATTATAAGATTTTTGTTAACAATTATATCACAGTGAAAATTAACACTAACAGAAAACAAATATTTGGCATGATAAATTATCAACAACCAGCTATGTCCACATAAACTCTAATACCTTAATTGACAAAAGTAAATCAAAATAGACTACAGTAAAATAAAACAAAGCACAGTGATTTTTGGATTCTGAATAATCACAATCTTAGATACTTAAAAATCACTGTATAGTAGCAAATTACCAATATTTTCATTTGTAAGCACTTATCGATATACTGAATTCTGTTAAAATATTTTTCGCTGAAATGTCAAATTATAAATAGCTTCAGATTCTACCTCATCCACATACGGAAAAGGAAGAAAAAATATTCATGATGAAGTAAAGCTAGTACCTGCTAATTAGCCCTCCAATGGGATTCTCATGGTTATTTTCCTTACACTAATAATGCCATGGCCTCTCCTAATACATTCTACAAAAAATCATTTGTTATAGAAAGAAATCATTGACTTGCTTCAACTGCCATCTCATAAGAATTAAGTATATTATGATGGTCCTATCATGAACACTGAAGGAAACAACCCATTTCTTGCCGCACAGTTGATTTCACTGCTTGAGAAAACTTGAATTGAATAATTTTTTCAGCTTTCGAAAATCCTTCATGACTGTGTTGCCAAATTAATGCACCCCAGTTTAAATGACACAATAGTTTTTAACATGCAACATTTGGTTAGTGAAATTTCTTTTTTCCTATATTAATAACTTGCCAATAGTTTAGAAGTTTAAGTTAGGTAAGGGTGAATAAAATCTCTTCATTAGAAATCCCATTGAATAAAGCTAAGAGATTTTACCAAATCTTTCTTAAATATGACATGATATTTGGTGGATATTTGTGTTTGGTGTCAGAAAAGAATAACTTTTGCTCAATTCTTATGTTGATTCTTACGTTAATTCCATTTTTGTACATAGTTTATTTGGCAAATAGATGAGACCATATATATTGTAAATTATCATCAATCCCTAAAACAAACTCCTTTTTTATTGCATGGCTGAATCTTTAATAATTTGACTCAGGAATACCAGTAGGAATTATGATAGAATTAGAGAATTATATCCCTATTTTTCCCATTTTCTCTCATAGCAAATGGGCTCTTAACGTGGCTAAAGAATCCTTGGGCTGCTACCCTTCCTTCCCCACCCCAAACTTGGTCTATTTTCTAAATGAGAAGCAGTTACTATGGCAACAAGCTTTATATGAACAGGTCTATAGAGCACCTAGTGTTGTCTAGCATTTGCTAATAACCATCAAATGAACACAAAGCAGTATTGAGGAAGTCATACCTGATAAATGAAAATATATGTTCAAAAATATATTCTAAAAATACATGCAAATATAGGATATAATACAAGAGTAAAAACATCAATTATTCAATCGAACATTAATTGTAAGTAAATCTAAGCCTGGTTATTTTGGTTGCTATAATCTTTAGCTTTTCATAAATAAAAAGAATGGGATTATACGTCCTTGAAGGGCACATGGGGATAGATTTGAAATCATGGGGGTCAATATCTGTTTACATCATCACTAAGTCAATTAAATATTAAAATAAAGCCAAACTTTATAATACAACATAGCACTATTTTTAACCTAAGGGGGATTTTATTTTTTAATTTCAAAATCAAAAGACAACAGTTTGCAAAATATTTTTGAAAAGAAACAATCCAAAGTTATTTAAAATCATTAGCCTGTATTTTGATGCCTCAAATTTTCTGAGTATTATGCATGCAATGAACCACCAAGATTTCAAGAAAGGACCTTTTGTTCTAGCTTTCACCTGTTATCCTCTTCAGGGAATCCCTTTACTGCAAAGAGACAAATTGTTCAAGGTGTTATCCTTCCTGGGTCAGCCAGTATCTAATGACTGATGGAGGAAGGAGTGTAAAGTTCTGGCCATTTAGGTCCAATGCAGATTGATCCTGGCTGTCTAGAGCTTCTTGTGGTGATGGCTGAGGCCCAGTATCACAAACTGGCTTTCTGCTGCTTCTTCCCGTACACAGTGTTCGGTCAGTAGGTCATCCCTTAATAAATATCCTCCAAACTAAAACCCACCTTAGAGTTAGTTTCTGGAAGACCTGAGTGAATTAGGAGAAGTGTAATAAGGCAGGTGCAGGAACAACTCCATTACTGTCAATGACCATGTTAAAAAAAAAAAAAAGTATTTTGTAGTTTATTACCTGGCATTGCCAAATATTAAGTTATAGCCATGAAGGAAAGCTCATTCGTTCAGACACACTGGAGTAAAAGATTTATCTGAGTTTAAAAGCTTAAAAACGATAACAGGTGGGGTGCTGTGGCTCAAGCCTATAATCGGAGCACTTTGGGAGGCAGAGGCTGGAGGGGCGGGGAGAATCTCTTGAAGCAAGGAGTTCAAGACCAGCTTAGGCAACACAGGGATATCCCATCTCTACGAAATAAAAAAAAAAAAAATGTGTTTTTTAAATCAGCTAGGAGTAGTAGCGTGCACCTGTAGTCTTAGCTACTAGGAAGGCTGAGGCAAAAGGATCACATGAGCCCAGGAGATCTGCAGTCCCCAACCCTTGGGCTGGGACCAGTACCAGTCCATGGTCTGTTAAGAACTGGGTTGTACAGTAGGAAGTGAGCGGCAGGCCAGCGAAGCTTCGTCTGTATTGACAGCCACTCCCCATCGCTCCCCATCATGGCATAAGCTCCACCTCCTATCAGAGCGGAAGTGGCATTAGATTCTCATAGGAATGCAAACCCTACTGTAAACTGCACAAGTGAGGGATCTAGGTTGTGCGCTCCTTATGAGAATCTAATTCCTGATGATCTGAGGTAGAGCCGAGATAGTGATGCTAGCGCCGCAGAGTGGTTGCAAATACAGATTATCATTAGCAGAGAGGTTTGACTGCACAATACATGTAATGCATTTGAATCATCCTGAAACCACCCCTGATACACACACACCACTCTGCAGAAAAATTGTCTTCCATGAAACCAGTCCTTGATGGAAAAAAGGTTGGGGAATGCTGGAGGAGATCAAGCCTGCAATAAGCTATAATTGTATCACTGTACTCCAGGCTGGGTGACAGAGTAAGATCCTGTCTCCAAAACAGAAAAGAAAAGAAAAAAAGAAAGCAGATAACAAAACTACCACAGGGGGCACAAATGATGGTGGTCACAGGATAGGCAAAACTATCTATGCCATTATGGTCTCCATCTTGCCCTGGGAGGACTGAAGCTATAGGGGTCAAAACAGCATTGTGCTTTTTAGTTTTTCTGGGATGCTTCTTTCCCTGCAAATAATTAACCCCCAGACTGCTTTTCACTGATTTCCAAATGTAGGCAGATATACCAGAGATGTCAGTAGAAATTGGAGGTGTGGATTGCCAACCACATGACATGCACCTTCCTGGGCCTTATTCCCCATCCCTTGCACTCCTAGCCACCCACAGTGGTGTTTGGAGGCTACAGCTTCTCCTGCTAATGCTCAAAGGACTCATGCATGGTACATCTTCAGTATTTGTGGTAAAAAATGGCTGCTGAACAACTTGCACAATGCATGCCTACTCAAGCTGCCTTCTTGACAAACTACCATACTACAAGGGGAGATAAAAATATGATCTTCAACCCACCATCTAATGTAGAAGTCCTGAATAGCAGCTGTTGTGGCAAAGAAAATACTTCTGACACCAGTCTAATGATTGTTTTTGAAAGAGGATACACATTGACTCTTAATTTAATAAGAAATGCAGCACTCCATGGTGTCCAACTGTTAAGTTTTGTTTGTAACTTGGCAGACATAATTATTTTGCACAATGCAAGCTCAAAAGGAATCAGGGCTGTGGAATCCATACCTGGCATCAAGATAAACAAAGATGAAAAATACAGATGTTCCAGAAACAACCAGGTACACACAAATTATGTATTAATAACTATTAAACTCCATGAAGTAACCATCCAGGAATACCATTCAAATAACTTCAGCAAAAAAGAAACACTACGAAAGCAAGAAGAAACTTTCCCAACAATACCTCTAAGGCTGAAGCCTACCAGTTCTCCAACTTCTTCAGGGACAGAAAGTCCATCTGCCTCTAAGTAAAATATAAGTGGCACAAATGGAACCAGTGTGCTTATAGAATAGGTGACAACTGGTCATCATCTATGAGAAAAGCTGTAAGATGACTGTCACAAGAATAAGGCAAAATAAGACCACTAAGCTATAATGCTCATTTAATGACACTGGAACTCTGCAATAAAAATGTCATTCTTCTTGTCTTCAATTTTGGAATGAATGCAGGTCCTGGCCTATTTTTCCTCCAAGTATTCCCGTTCAATACAAATCTACATGACACCAGAAATCTCACTCTTAAAGCTTCCAATGACTAAGTGAGAGTCTTTCAAACCACCACTAGACATTCTTATAATTTTGATGCTAAAGAAAAAGTTCAAGTCACAAATGCCTTTTCAGTCAACATATTCAAAGTTTGGATGGGTCCACGTTTTCAAGTTTGAAGGTGACAAGTTTGGATCTGTGGAACAATGTCAACCACATGAAAAAATGCTGAGTTCTGTTGCCATTGGTAGCTCTCTTATAGGATTTGTCCTCATTGTCTTAGTTGCTTGTCTCATTGGCAGGAGAAGTCATTCCTGGCATCAATTTGGCATTCTAAATTACTAAATTAGTTTCAACTGCTATAGATCATTAGCTGTTGCAAGAGGCCTATATTCATTTTCCCTGAGCTTAAATTGATATTGAAATAGAGGCATACTTTATTGTAAACTTTTATTAGAAGTCTGCTTTATCAAATATGAAGTTCATCTTGGAACATTTACTATTCACAAAAGAGTAATTACTGAAATAGCGGTGCTAGTTTTACTAACTGATTAAATACTAATATTTACCAAAGTAGAACTCTAAGGTAAGGATAAGTAAGAGTACTTTTCCAAATTGGCACTGGCTCCTCCATCATTTAACCTTTTGAGACTCTGGTGCTTGGTTTCTTCATTCTTTATTCAGATTTAAGCTATACAATGGGAGAATCTTGGGCCGTAACATTTATAACTGATGAAGATTAGATAATTGTTATGATGACATGTTTAAGTAATCCAAAATAATAGATGAAAGAAAAATATACAATTTATATATGCAGTATAAATATAAATTATAAAATTTGAAATATAAATATGTTTATATTTTATGCAATATATAAAATTTGAAATGCTTCAATTAAGCTTTAAGAATCAGGATGTGCATGGCCCATATAGGGGATGAACAGGGCAACATTCAAGCATTACATAGTTGATTGTATCTATCCTTTAGTATGTTTATGTTCTCTACTTAAAATCTAGCATGTTTCTAAAATATTAAAATAAACTCTATTTTTTTACTATTTTATAATGTGATTTTCAATCTTCTATTCCAAGTTCAGGGTCATCCTATTTTCTGTACTTGTGTAAAATACAGATTTCACTATACTGATTTATCTACTTAAAGTTGGTCAGGGTTGTAGACTTAAAGGATCAGTACATATGTAACTGCCTATAACAGTGCTGAAAAATTTTCATTTTTGTTTGTCTAAATGCAACAACAAAGATTGACAATTATAATTTATTAATGGGTCAGGCACTGTATGGTGAGATTTACATTTATTATCTGAGGTTATTTCCTTGTTATCTAAACATCCTTCTTGTCATTTTACAGATAAGGAAGTAACTTACATGTAGTTACATAGCCAGCAGGTAGGATGACCAGAGTTTGAATTGCTATCTTACTGACCTTACCATTCAATATCTAGGTTTGGCCACTTCACACTGCCTCTTTTGGTGTTAGGAAAAAAATTAAATTAATATATTTCTACTACATTAAAGTATATATCTAATTGTTTTTATGTACATAAACTTCCAATTCTTTTGGCGTGCTGTAGGACTCTTTTCTCAAAGTATACCAAGCCATCACTAAGACAAAGTCTGCAATAGACACCTCCTACTACTCCATCATGCACTGGACTGTTTCTATGTACCTACACAAACTTTCCTCTCTGCCATATGCCTTAGACCCAACACTGATTGTGCTCCGCTTCAGTAGCATTTTCCCTGGCATTCCAGGCTTCTTATGTCCTATTGTCCTGGCTTGCTGTCTATTTCATTTCCCTACCCTCTCAAAAAAATTTTGTTTCTAGTAGAACCAGAGGTGGTATGAAAGCAAAGAGCCTCCTACGACATGTATGTTATAAAGGGTTACAGTATTTCATGTGTGAAAGTCTGCAAGTAATTCAAAACCATGCCTCTTTTTGCTATTAAAAAGAGATTTTTAAAGTAAAAATTATGTCAATTCGACTTTTTTATTTATTTATTTTTTATTTTTTACTTATCCAGGTCCATTTTTCATACAGTGTAGGCTGAAGGACTATAAAGCTTAGGATTCCACACTAATATATTGTCAAGGCAACATTAACCAATAATAAAGGTACCTATTGTCTGCCTGTCTGCCTGCATATTTATCATCTATTTCTCTAATTTCTTCTGTTAATAGTTTGGTGTGAGGGGTAATGGTGGCAAACAGAGTAAGGAGACCAGAATAAAATGTGTGGCAAAATGAATTGTGCCACTGAAGGACGTCATGCTCTAAGTCTAAAATTTATTACTACATGATTCTTTTTCTTCTAAGTGAAATATCATAATGTAAAAACAAACACCACATGTACTCATCATTAAATTGGAACTAATCGATCAACACCTATGTGCACATATGGAAATAACATTCATTGGAAATCAATTAGGTGGGAAGGGGAGGAGGGGATGGATAAATTCACACCTAATTGGTACAATGCACCAATTAGTTAGTTCTGGGTGATGGGCACACTTATAACTTTGACTCAAATGGTACAAAAGCAATTTATGTAACCAAAATGTTTGCATCCCCGTAATATTCTGAAATTAAAAAAAATTCTTAAAAACTGATAAAAGGAAATCATTTGCATAAGGAGAGAAATTTTCTTCATCTTAAAGTACTTTAAAAATAGAACTTTGAAACATACTTGAAGACAAGCATACTTATTTTCTATTATAGTGTTGGGAAAACTGGATATCCCTATGTAAAATAATAAACTTGGACCCTTACCATATACTAGCTATAAAAATTAACTCACAATGTATCAAGGATGTAAGCATAAAAGCTGACTCTCCAAAATTCTCAGTAGAAAATATAGCAGGAAAGCCTCATGACATGGGATTTGGCAATGGTTTCCTGAATATGACACCAAAAATACAGTGCATGGGAGAAATATTTGAAAATCATATATCTGATAAATGGATAATATGCAGAATATACAAAGAACTCCAACTCAACAACAAAAAACAAACAACTCAACAACTAAATTCAAAATTGTGGAAAGGATTTGAACAGGTATTTCTCCAAATATGTATAAGCAGTCAATAAGCACATGAAAATATGCTCAACATCACTAATCATTAGTAAAATGCAAATCAAAACCACAGTGAGATACCATTTCACACCCATTAGAATGGCTATTATGAAAAAAAAAAACAAAAATGAAAAATAATAAGTTTCAAGAATGTGGAGAAATTGGAACCTTTGCACACTGCTAAAGGGAATTTAAAATGGTATAGCCACTATGGAAGACAGTATGGCAGTCCCATAAAATTTAAATGTAGAATTACCATGTGATCCAGCAATTTCACTTCTGGGTATATATGCAAAAGAATCAAAAGCAGGGATTCAAAGAGATATTTTCACATCCATGTTTATAGCAACATTATACACAATAAGTGGAAGCAACCTAAATGTTTAGGAATGGATGAGTGGATAAACAAAGGATGGTATATGTGTGTAAGAATGTGTGTATAGAGTTGACCCTTGAATAAAGTGACTGTTAGGGCCACCAACCCCTGCACAGACAAAAATCTGCGTATAACTTTTAACTCTCCAATAACTTAACTACCAACAGCCCGTTGGCCATAAGCTTTATTGATAACAGTCAATTAACACATATTTTGCATGTTACATGTATTGTATTCTGTATTCTTACAATAAACTAGAGAAAGAACATGTTATTAAGAAAAGCATAAAGAAGAGAAAAACATTTATAGTACTATACTGTATTTATCAATACTGTAAGTGTATGTCATCTGTTTACAAGAAGAATTGTCTGTTTGAAATGGTAAGCAATCACAGCTGTAGACCTCAATCTATGGTACATATCAAGCAATTCAACTTTCCCTTGTAATATCATGACTTTTCTCTGCCTCTTGGGAGCACTTCCAGCATCACTAGCAGCACTTTGTATGAGTCCTATGGTGTTATTTAAGGTTTATGGTATTCCACTAAACATGATAAAAAATACATGAGTACTGTGAGAGATCAATTTTTACTGTGATGCACAAATTACTGAAGAGATGAACTACTCACATGGAGATGATTAGCATCACACAGCATTTTAAGTGGACACTGGCAACATTTGAGCTCACCACCATAGCAATGGGAGGCGGGTACAAAATTATTACAGTAGTACAGTATGTACTACAGTTATTTTTATATAGTTATGATTTAATATGACATCATTATGTTTGTTTACATTTCTCTTGACTGCAAATGGCACCATGTATGGTGTGTGTAAGTTTCGATAAATTTTAACTTTTTATAATAGATTCGTGTATATTTTATGGTAGTAAATGATAAAATGGACTAGTATCTACATATATTTTATGCATTCATGACATATATAACTTTTTATTTTTTGATATTTCTAGGCTACATTATTCATCTACAAGTTTTTTACAAATTGCAGAAAATCTCCAAAAATTTTTCCAATATATTTATTGCAAGAAACCCACATAAGTGGACTTGCACAGTTCAAACTCGTGTTGTTCAAGGTTCAACTCTATATATAGATAAACTATTAATGAATGTGTATGTAGAGTATAGGCACTTCTATATTTATACAATGAAATATTATTCAGCCTTAAAAAGAAAAAAATTCTGATGCATGCTGTAACATAGATGAGCCTTGAAAACCTTATGCTAAGTGAAATCAATCAGTCCTAATTAAACAAACGCTGTATAATTCCACTGATAGGAATTACCTAAAGCAGCCAAATTCCTAGAGACATAAATTAGAATGGTGGTTCCCAGGGCCTGGGAGAAGGGGCAAATGGGCAGTTACTGTTTGCTGGGTATATAGTTTCAGTATGTAAAGATAAAAAATTTGTAGAGACAGATTGTGGTGATGGTTGCACAACAATGTGAGTGTACTTAATGCCATTGAACTGTGTACTTAAAATTGGTTAAAATGGCAAATTTTATAAAATGTATATTTTACCACAATAAAAATGATAAGCATTAGATATTTAAACATAAAAATTATGTCATAATACTTGACCGATATATGAAGAAGCGAAACATTGGAATATACAATCCTTTGCTTCAATTCAAGGACAAGATTGGTAATCATTCAATTAGGTAAAATGTAAATAAGTTATAATTTAACTACATCCAGACCTATTTCAAGATATAATTTGATACACATACACATACACATACACACACAAACATCCCAGCCAAGTACAATTACTTTAGAAGCCCTTTCCACTTTTGGTTTATAAAATCTTTGAGAAACAGATACCAGAGATAGATTCCCTTTACAGAAAATTATATATATATATATATATATATATAT